>JAKTXH010000019.1:0-241839 GCA_030561405.1 Suhomyces atakaporum
CATTTGTTGCTACTTCCAGGGAAGGTATACAAAAAGCCTTTGTCGATTACCAGTACGCTCAAAATGGGTTTGAAAACCTCAGATCATGGAACTCTTTGATTAGTAATGGTGTTACCAAAGAAATGATCGAAGGTCCATTGGATGGTAATTGGGAGAAGAGAGAGAAGCAAAGATTGGAATACTTGTCCAAGCACAAACAGCCGCTCGCCAATGACGAGTTGTAACTCACCCACCTCACTATTTAGTTCTATATGTATTAATTGATATTGTATTTTTACAAGTTACACCGTGTAAATTGGTAATATATTGTATATAATTATAGTCTATCTTATACGAAAAGTTATTTACAAGATCAAATAGATGGGCATATTTATTCTCTCGTGAGACGTATTCTCAACATTATCAACCTTGATGATTCTAATATATTCTGCACAATGTTACTCCTGCGTTGCTTGTAATGAGAAGTCGGTACCCGCTGGTTGTTGTAAGTTGTCTACACTTTTTGTCAAATAGTTAAGTTAGTATTGCTCTTTGCGTATAATACCCCTTAACTTGTTAACCATGGCGAAGATTCCTCTATGCACTACCACAGTACTTTAACGCAAAACACTACTAGCAATTTATACTGAAAACTCGAAGACACATGGACATTGAGTATTTGATTGGTAAACTAAATAAGTCTGTCTGATGTAATTTCAAGGGTTATACAATAGAGAAAATTACTTCCCGATCCTCTATTTTGTGCAGTGGCATAACACAGTAATTACCAATATAGATTTCAGTATATAAACATAAACTATCACTTTTCAAGAATTGAATTAAAATTATGCAGTATTTCCTTGTATCTCAGCAATCTAATAGCTAGAATTAACAATACCATGTCCATCTACGAGTTAGCAATATCGTAATATTCGATCTTTTTTCTAAAAAATTCTTCTGAAGGCCGTTTGGGACATTTTAGGACAATCGTTAACCGTTAGGTGCATATAATCTATACTTGATCAAAATACCCAAACAGGACATTTGTACAAAGCCGCCGTGCATCCTTTCGCTTATTGTTCTCGCTAAACGATCTTTACTCCTTGAGGAAATTAATTTCAGGGGACTCGCATTGGGATGGTTGCAAACTAAGGAAACCTTAATTATCAAAAAGGTCGTAGGTATGGATCACTTGAAGACATAGTTAAGGAGCTTGTATAAAGGGCTTGATTTCACTTCCATTATTCATATCCCAATTATCGATGAAGTTCCAATTCTTCATATTTTATACTTTCTTGTCCGTGTTGCACTTAACTAAAGCGGCCCCTGTGAGTGTGTTCCTGTTAGGGAACGTCACTGTTCCCTCTGAAGACCCCTTCTACGTTCCCACTGATGGTTTCGAACAGCTCCACCTTGGAGACGTCATCAAGTACAGAAAACTCACCCAGCCTTTAGGTATTGTTGCCTTTGAATTAAAAGTTGAATCTGTTTATCAGCTCTTGGTTCGTTCTGAAGACTCTCATGGTCACCCCAATGCTATTGTCACCACAGTGGTGATTCCTCATAATGCTGATCCCTCTAAAATACTTTCTTATCAGGTTGCTGTCGACTCTCCCGATGTTGATTGTGCTCCTTCCTATGCCTTGCAACTTGGTTCTGACCCTTCAACGTGGATTAGTCCGACCATTGAAGCGCTCCTTGTAGAAGTTGGGTTAAATGAAGGCTGGATTGTGGTAATTCCCGACTTTTTGGGTCCTAAAGGTGCATTTGGTGCTGGGTATCAGGCTGCCCATGCTACATTAAACTCATTGAGAGCTGTTACATCATCTGGTGATCTTACTGGAATCCATAAGAATGCTGAAATTGTTCTCTGGGGTTACTCGGGTGGAACACAACCTACCTCATGGGCTGCAGCATTGGGTCCTACTTATGCTCCCGAATTAAACCTTATTGGTGCTGCTGCTGGAGCTATTTTTGTGTCACCAACCCATACTGCGAATATCACTATGGACTCTCTCTTTGCGGGCCTTATTGCAAGTGCTATCAATGGTCTTTGTAATGAGTACCCTGAATTGTTACAATTTGTTAACGAAAACGTTTACCCTAATGCTAGTGCAAAGTTTTTCGCCTCAAAGCATCAATGTTTAGCTGGAGTTGTCTTCAGCAACACTTGGGCTACTTGGGCAAGCATTTCTCCTATAGGAAATGACATCTTGTACGCCCCATTGGTACAAAATATCACCGGTATCAATAATTTGCTTAATCTTGCTCACAACCCTAAAATTCCCCTTTTCATCTATAATGGTATATATGATGAGGTTGTTCCTGCTGCTGATGGCGATCAGCTCTACGAGAAATGGTGCAGTGAAGGTACAAGTATTCTCTATCATCAAGATATTCTCAGTGAACATCTTATTCAAGGAGTAACTGGTTCTGGAAATGCCGTTACTTGGATAAAGCAGATTTTCAGTGGGCAAAAACAAATTGGATGCAAAAAGATTAACTCTCTTAGCAATGCCTTCAATCTTGATGCTTTAATGGGCTTCACTGAAACTGTTACTGACTTTCTTGACACTATTCAAAGTGAAGAAATTGGTCCTACAATACCACCAGCTAACTCAACAAAACTCAATACTACTAATGATTTGGGGGCTTACAACGGACCAAATGGAAGTGTTGTATTATTCCAAAATACAACAGGCTTTAGTATTGGTGCCCTTCTTGGGTCTATTCTCACCTCGATCTTCTAAAGGGCTTAAGAACAGGGTAATTAATTTAACTGAAGATAGTATTATCTTTTTAGAAACTACGAAATATTATATATGATATCTAATAAATGAAATATGAGTATTAACAATTATCGAGGCAAGGATGCTGATAGATACTTAGTTATCTGGAACCGTAAGAAGTACAAAAACTGGTCCTTTAATATGAGCCTAATCAAACAATTAAAGCAAACTTTATTAGTGCAACAATAACACCATGCCAATAAGAGATATCTGACTTTTCAAAATACTTATTTTAGGCAATTGATCAATCACTTCAAAATGGATTTAGAAATTAAATTTATAAAAAAGTTGGCCCTCTCTAGTCGGAGCTTTTTACGAGTTCATTGTCGATATTTTTGCTCTTTTTGGTAAAGCAAGTGGGTATACCCCTTTTTGAGTAATACTAAAGGGTATAAGTTTAGAGCTAATTATAGGTGATCTTTGTGGAGGATCACGATAGATGCGTGGACTGTTCTTGGATACTGATTTGTGTCCTCCCAGTGATCTGAGTTTGTCCAGGTACCTCCTGGCCCCCTCTACGCATATTTGCCTCTCCAAAAAAGTTTGCCTGGTCCCAACCATGTGTACTACGATAAGCTAAAAAAAGCCCCTGCCAAGATATAATGTTTTGTCGTTGCCACTCCCTATCTAAAACGGCCACGGCTGAGATCCTGAAAGCTAAATACGTTCCCCACATTATCGATAGAAAGCTTAATGTTTGCAAGCACCGTAATTACTCTTTCACATGATTGGGATGAACAATAACAACAAATATAATTGAATTAGATCTGAATAAGTCAAGGCTTCAGACATACATTTTTGGTTAGGACTCTTAGAAAATTAAGTGAATTGGCAAGCTTTGGCCAACTAACATTAGCAACTGCTCGAATATACACTAAATATTAATCAAGGAGAAGTTTTCCTCATTATTCGGAAGCTTTAGTTTGCACATATTATTCAACTATTCTTATGCATATAGGGTTTTAAAAACTATAAACTTTTAATGTGCGCATTCGAATAAAAATCAGGAGACTTTGTGAAACTTGAACATCCCAGTTATTACATGAAGTATTGTCTAGTAAAAAAATTGCTAATGAACCAAATATGCGTTGTTCTAGGTTAGGCGATTCTTTGTGTTATAATGTTTCAACATAGATATAGCCCAGGCTCTGTAGTAAAATCACCTTGATAACCTATGATGAAAGAATGTCAAACCATGATTTCTGCAGTGAGTAAATCAATTGTGATTGGTATCCTTTTACAGATACTCAACCTTATGATCCCATAACACAATCCTCTGTTGATTTGAACACCTTGAGAGTTTGCATGGCTACGGAAGAAGCGAAAAAAAATGCCTTCAGCCAGATTCGAACTGACGATCTCCTCATTACTAGTGAGGTGCCTTACCAACTTGGCCATGAAGGCGCTGTTGAAAACGATTTTGATTCAGTAAGTTAACACGTCTTACCAAAATCGCGATTGTACGTAAGCATCTTAAGCAAAAAAAAAAAAAAAAAAGTCAAAAAAAAAGTAGACCAATAAACTTCCCGTAAGCAAAAACAAAATTAAACATTTTTTTAAACTTGGTATAGTGATTAAAGAAACAGCGTCAGTTCTTTGGAATCGTCTTTATTTAGGTTCAGCAGTCTAATGGTTCAAAAGAAAAACTTTCTGGTGCGATCAGTTAGCTCCTAAGCTACTGAGATGAACTGAAATTTCCTACGGATCAATTTGGATTCTTCATTCATATTCATGATTATGTTATATTGAGTAGAACACTTCATTGACCTCATGCTTTGACTACCATAGATGCACTGTAGCAATTCTTCGTCGATGAACTTTTCTGACTCAACTTTGAGCTAAGAAATCAAGTACTTTGGGAGACTTCAACCAACATGATTATCATCATAAGATATAATATTTATATAATCTTCAGAGCCATTAAATGGACGTTTTTGTGGGATACTTAGGTAAATGAAATAGTCCAACACGAACAGCAACTCAATGCTCGCAGTCCTCCCAGCATTTCCAGCACCACTCCATGCCAAGATACATAATTCTAGCTGAGATCAAACCTTGAGTATATCAAGCACAGTTTCAAAATTGATTTCCTTGTCGACACCCCCCATTTTCTTTGCTCTCTCCAAAGAAGGTTTTTAGCACAGGTCGCCTGTTTTGCACCCATTGTGTTAAGGCAAAACATGACTGAACTCAACTCCAGAATTCTTGAATCATGAGCTCCTTGGTACTATTGCTGAGTGAATACTTTTCAGATATCCGTTAGTGTCAAAACACCTAGTGAAGTCCCATATGGGGACCTACACAAAATCACTAGATTGTGCTTCGGGAATCTGATCAAAGCGAAGGGGCACAGGGAGGCGAGCGGTACATACACATACTATCCTCTATTAATGTGAGTTATCCCGAAATTACTTCTACTAAATTGGTGTAACTCTATAAGATGACTAATTCGAGAATCAGAAAAGTTGTTGAGATGATCTGCACGGCTGATCCCGATATGCGTCATTTCGAGCACTTTTTGACACAAATTGTTGAGAACACATAACAGCGAGTTTTATAAATAAACTAGATACAGTGTGCTAAAATATTTAGCACAACAATCCCGTAACGTGTAGAATTCAAAACATGTTTATGAGACAATCTATTGTATTTTTAGTAACAATCTAGTGGTGTTATACATGATTATGAATGTTTGCTACGTGAGGTATAACTAAATTGGTGATGACACTTGGGACAGTCTGCTGACGGGATTAATTCAAGTTCCTAGTGCATTCTTCTTTCAATAATATACGTACATTTGGTGATCAGAAGCTCTCATATTCGCGCTATTGTAGGGCACCGGTATATCGTAAGCAAGGTTTTGGGCAAAGAGACTATTGTGTCTCGACTGTTCACACTTACTAAAACTAGCAAGCTTATTTTTCTTGGCAGTAGTAATTTCGACTAGTATGCACACTGATAAGAGACTATTCTGGGCTTGAGGTGTAGATTTTGCAAGGAAGATCATTGGTTGAGATTTGATCAGAAGTACGAGATCTCAGAAGAAGTGATTAGTCAATTGATTCTCCGTTACCGGTATAGACGTTCTAGGCGCATCTGATAATTCAAGCTTCTTGAAACAGTATTGTTTCACAATATAGGCGAGGGATCGCCGGTGCACCAATTGTACCTATACGTTATGGTGCATATATATGTTATATCAGACAGTCACGCTACAGTACTTGAACATTTGAAATCACATAAATGGGATTATGATTCACAACTAAAGTCACCTTTATTCGGGACTCGGTTCGTATCTATAGGTTTCGTTAGCCAGGACACGCCAACGGCTTTTCTTATCGCGAATTAATTGAATTTTATAGTAAAATGGTTACAACAGTAAATAATAGTTCTCGTAGTTTTAAAGCCACCCTAATTAGCGAACTATACCCCAGTCAGGCGTAAATCATACAATACGAATCTCAAACATCGGCTGTTTTTATTGGACGAGGCGTTTGACCGATCTCATCCTGTATATTGCTTATCGCAAATCTTATATAATAATTAACCTGTATTGATGCTCACATTTGATTGGCTCTCGATAATTTTCATTAATTGTCTTTGTATTTTTTTTATTAATATAAATGTATTCGAATTGCCGGACGTTAAAAGTTTTGAAGAGGTAAGCAATGTCAAACGCCAACTTCACAGGAACAGGAACGGGAGGTGACATCCTCCTCGTTGATCTCAATGAGCAATTCGATAAAGCAGATATGGCATGGATTGGTACCGCAGGTGTCTTAGTGTGGATTATGATTCCTGGTGTCGGTCTTTTATATTCGGGTCTTTCCAGAAAGAATCATGCCCTTTCCCTTTTATGGGCTTCCATTATGGCTGCCTGTCTTACAGGTTTCCAATGGTTTTTCTGGGGCTACACCTTGGCTTTCAGTCATGGTTCTGGCTCGCCAATTCTTGGTAACATGGATAATTTTGCATTGATGAAGGTGTTCGGTGCTCCAAGTGTGGTTTCTTCCCTTCCCGACATTTTGTTTTGTTTCTATCAAGGTATGTTTGCAGCCGTTACCGCCATTTTGATGGTTGGTGCAGGTTGTGAGCGTGCTCGTTTAGGACCTATGATGGTATTCCTTTTCATATGGTTAACCGTTGTCTACTGTCCAATTGCATACTGGACCTGGAATCCTTCCGGATGGTTGGCTAAGTTAGGAGCTCTTGATTTTGCTGGTGGAGGTCCAGTTCACGAAAACTCCGGTTTCGCAGCTTTGGCCTACTCCCTCGTTTTAGGTAAGAGACACGATCCAGTTGCAACTGGTAAGGTTCCAAAGTATAAGCCACATTCAGTTTCTTCTATTGTTCTTGGTACTGTGTTCCTTTGGTTCGGTTGGTTCGGTTTCAATGGTGGTTCCACCGGTAATGCCTCAATCAGATCTTGGTACGCTTGTGTCAACACCAACATTGCTGCAGCTGCTGGTGGTTTGACTTGGATGGCTGTGGATTACTTCAGAACTGGAGGTAAGTGGTCAACTGTTGGTTTGTGTATGGGTGCTATTGCCGGTTTAGTTGGTATTACTCCAGCTGCTGGTTTTGTTCCAGTATACACTTCCCTCGTATTTGGAGTTGTTCCAGCTATCGTTTGTAACTTCGCTGTTGATGTCAAGGACCTTTTACAAATTGATGATGGTATGGATGTGTTTGCTTTGCATGGTATTGGTGGTATCTGTGGATCTGTTTTGACTGGATTCTTCGCTACTAATTACGTTACTGCCTCTGATGGTTCCGTAGCTGCTGATCCATCACTGGAAATTGCTGGTGGTTGGATGAACCATCACTACAAACAATTGGGTTACCAAATTGCTGGTAGTTGTTCAGTTGGTTTGTGGTCCTTTGTTCTCACTGCCATTATTTTATTGATCATGGACAGAATTCCAAAGTTGAGAATTAGATTACATGAAGATGAGGAACTTTTGGGTACCGATTTAGCTGAAATCGGTGAACACGCATACTACGAAGAAGAAAACTACACTAATCCAGAAGAAAGCCCATATGTTATTGAGCCAATTAGATCGACCGATGCAAGAGTTGCCAAGTTAAAGGATGTTGTAACCGGTAAGAATGATGGTACCGAAGAACAAAAAACCTTTGATGGTATAGCTGCTAACGGTAGTGGTGCATTGAGCCCTGATGATGGAACTGTCAGTGACCATTCCAAAAGATGATGCCTCAATTTCATTAATTCAATTCGTAAATGTGGTTAATCATATATTTAAGATTTAATATAAGTAATAATAATAGCACCTGGTGTGGTTTCAATACTGGATTGTAAATTCACTTCGAATTGACCTTTGCCCAACCCTGATTATAGCAATTGTTTCGATTAAGAGCATGACAAGAAAATTCCATTCCCAAGTATATATGAGCCTATCGGGGATATCGGCCTGAGAAACCAACTTTAGGCTAAATAGTTGACTAATTGGGCAGTTCTATTTCGTAAAACAAAGTCTTAGTAATGTTGAGTCAGCTCTATGAGTATCAATGGCTTGGCCAAGAACTACTATCCTTCAATTTTTCACTTTCTACATCGGCGAGATTGAAACTATTTGATTTTATTTAAATATTTACGATTACGTTATCGAGACTTTAATTGAAATTCAAAACGATTCAGTATAGCAATAAATATCTGGACTATTCTTTAACCAGCGGTTTTTTTGGCATTCAACCTTTACGGTGTTTGCCAACAGGTCTGGTCCACAAGCAGCGACTGATAAAGACTTACTGTTCAGTGGTTCAGAAAGTGAGCATGCATGCTCTTGGATCAATCTGCTTATATCTGGACGTCCATACACCCTCTCAATGACTCCAGAACTACTAGATGAGGATGACGTCAGTACTTCAATAGTGTTAAACAACTCCCCATTTTTCTTAATTTGGTTATAACTTTCCAAGCTAGCAGTTTCTTTCTTCTCTTCTCTTGTTATATATATTGTGAGCTTTATTCTCCCACACTTGATGTACTCACGTAATGGATCAATTGCATGCTCAAACCAAATTTCATTCTTGCTGTATCTGATAATCCATACCAAATGCACCACTTGCTTATTAGGTCTAAATAAGAAATCTTGTGCTTCGTCTCTTCTTTTCACCTCTTGTACTAATGCTAGTGCAACTGGGAAAGTGAAAGAACCACCAGAGCCTGCACCAATAAACAAGCAGGTGTCGAAACTCATAAATGGTTGATGTTTTGCACCGAAAGGTCCAACAAATTGAGCTTTCATTTGCACTTTTTTTGTGCTAGAATGGTCCACTATAGAAATGCTATTTTCCTCATCATAGTTATCATTTGAACTACCCTCACTATACTCTTTGATACTAGTTATGCAATCCGTTGTCTGGTGTTGTGACTCGGTGTCCTCTATGCTATGAATCAGTTCTGCTGAAGCTTCTTCGTTCTCTTCATCTCTTTCTTCTAACATCTTTACTATCCTATTATAGAGCTTTTTGGTGAATCCCTTTTGTTTTCTGATAAGCAATTTAATTTCACCATTATCAGCAGTAGAAGAGATTGTAAAGGGGTGTAGTTGAAAGAAACTGATTTTCCTAACATTGAGATACACATGTTGTCCTGGGTTCCAAGTACTGAATTTTGGCAAAATTTTAAAGTACCAACGATCTTGTGCAAATATAGTCTTCTTGACGTACATTGTGACTAACAAAGTGTCATCATCTAAAATTTCAAAATCACATAATCCCTTGTCAGGAGACATTCTTTTGTGTATGATGCCTATGACTTTCATCAATATCCTATCAAGGACAAGCAAGTGCACAGATATAATAATCACCGCTTTATTACCAGGATTATGGAAAAATGCCATTAGAAGCATGACGAAATTGAATACACGATGTTGAGCCAAAAAGAAATCATAAGCCCATTTTCTGATCCACCTGTTACTTGCCCACGTCAACATAAAGAAACAGCCGTATGCAATCATTCCAAAAATCTGTGGTGGGATCACAATCATGACTGGAAAATTCAAACCTAACCAATATTCGCAAGCCAATATGAAATGTGCAGTTATCAAGACCCACATACATCTACTGAGCCACTTATGAATGAATATGAGCCTATCTTGCTGCAATCCACTTATTGCTGTAACAACGTCGTGCCTAACAATCATGATTAAGATCATAGGCAAATGGCCCATACCCACTCTCAGAATTCTTTTGCAAATAACATATCTTCTGGGTTCATAATTAAGATCAGCAGTTTGGGTATAGCAGAATATGCTCAACACTACCCCATATGCTAGACCCAAGACTACTAGACTAGGCTGGAAATATATCTTCCTTTTTTTGAATGGAACTTTAATTGTAACACAACTTGTCCAGGTATCCCATACCTTTAAAAATTTGAAGTATCCTTTAACCGGGAGACCATCTGCGTTACGCCTTCCCCTTAGTAATCTTGGTATCCAGTGGAACAATATTCCATGAACTGTAAGTAACAGTCCAATCAAAGCAAAGACTAACCATTCGTATTTATTATTTCTTTCCTTTTCAACGAAGTATTGCAAATGAAATGGAATGGAACCCATTTTCAATAAAATCTTACTAATATCTTTAATTCAGAAGATTAGAAGACTATAAGATTAATTTATTCTTTCCTTTAAAGTAGCTATAAAAGATTCATTTGTAGTGAGGATTAGGATCATGGCTTAGAAAAAAATGGACTATAACTGGAGATATCGGGACAAGAGTTTATGAAAACTTTGAGGAGAAACAAATTATCACTATTGGCTACAATTAATCCTCATGACTGATGCTTTAGATAAATTATTATTCAAAACCACTGCAAGGTGTAATGCACCTCGTTTTTTCTTGAAAAGGCAAATAATATCGATATACTAAAGTTTGAAGGCAACAACAAATAGGTTTCTTAACTGGGCATTTCCGCTCGGCTAAGAACTGGGCTTACAATATTGAATCTTGAAACAGAAGCAACAAAGTTTTGATTGTGACTTCAGTTGTTCATTGGCTTAATTTAGTCACTTATGCATATCCGATGTCGCATATGTTTTGTGCTGCATAAATGTCGTTTGATGATTATTATCTAAAAAATCAAACCTCCTCGAAAAACCTAGATGAGAATTTTTCTTAGCTGGTCGGACTTATCCGTTTCTGGGCTCCAGAGATCATATTAGGGACACGGCATCCGGTCCAGATATAAGCAAATCAGAACGTTCGGGTTGAGGAACTATATAGAATATCCTTGAATGAACCCTCGAAATCAGTAACTTATAGTTATCGGTATATATATATGTACAGTATTTGTTTAGTTGTCCGACTCATCAAACTTTAGAAAAAATTCAATCACTTTCACTAATTTGGTCAAAAAGCAAGATACTCAGTACTCAAATATTTGGACTATTTTCCAACCTTACGAGCGACTTACAAATTTATTCATATCTGATTTATATCTGCGACTTTTCAATTTCTGTCTCGTTTTAAGTGATAGTTCTTAATAGAGCCGGCTACTGCCTTTTGAATCCTGTGCAGTTCTTGCCAAGGTTGTATTTTTGCAAAAGTTAGCCCATCTGATACATTTTAGATTCATATGCTTGAAGTACTCCGAAAAAGGAAATCATATCCAACAGCTTGGTCAGAAAAATTGCATCTCTTACACTCTCAATCCTATGTAATATATACTACAATTACCATAGCAGATAGGCACACTCTCTAATACTTGTGTTAACTGACTTGGAAGCCTCAAGTAAAATTTAAAAATGTAATCTAAAACGGAATGGGTTTTAAGTAGTTGAGATTATGGTTGACACATTAACGTACTATCTTTCTTCACTCGTTTTACACAAGTCTTAGTCTTGCTCGTACTTCCTTGTGGCCCGCCATCAAGATTGCAATGGAGGACTATCAAAACTTCCCACGTATAAGTGGTTATTTTCAATATTTGAGCAAGCGAGCGTACCCCGATTCCGGATTTATACATCGGTGTCTCATGGTAGTTCTTGGCATTGCCAAGTCTTCACTAAAATAATATTACATTTTGTTCGCCAAGTCCAACTCATGGTTCTAATCTGATCGATCAGTAACATAAGGCAAAATCACCGGCCGATAATTCCACCACTGGTCGTTCAGTGGCATCACTGCTCATGCTCATTAAACTTTCATTTCCGTGTGCGCAACGTAAACACTCACCTAAGCGATGCACCACGAAGGCCCTTGCTTAAAAGTAATTTCTTTTTTGTCGAATGTACGCTCCTCTCCGATCTGATAACTCGTGCTATTGGCGAAATTCACTCTCAAGTAGGAAAATACGAGCTCTAAGGCTGTTGTCGTCGACCATTTCGGAAACGCGAAATCGACAATAGTTGATGTTTGTAATATCGGTATGTCTAATTAATTATACGGGCGTTTAATATTTTGCCCATTCTAATCGTCCACAAGTACTATATAAGTTGCCTATTATTTATTCTGCGTTATCTTTTTCATCAGTATCGATCAACAGCCACAATGAAATTTTATTTTGCAGCCATTTCTGCTATACTTGCAACGTCAGTCTTAGCAGACTCTACCACAGAAAATAATCCCTTTGCTACATTCCCTCAAGTTCCAAAGACAGCTTCTATCAACGGTTTCGCTGATCCGATCTATGATGTTATTCCTGATTGTGCAAAGAGTTGTGTTGGTGCATCTACTGGAAACACACCATGCCCATATTGGGACACTGGTTGTTTGTGTGTTATGCCTCAATTCGGTGGAGTTGTTGGCGAATGTGTTGCTCAACTGTGTCAAGGTAGTAATGTTGAGTCTTTTACTAGCATTGCTCAATCCATCTGTTCAGCAGTTGGTGCACCCTTCTGGGGTATTCCTGCTTCGGTATCCACTGACTTGGCCACTGCTGCTGCTGCTCAAGCTACCACCACTTCAACTGCTGCGGAATCTTCCAAAGAAACGTCCCCTGCTCCAGCTTCTACTTCTTCTCCATCTTCCTCTTCGAGAGTCTCTTCTGCTCCGGAAACTACATCTTCTGTAGTTTCTTCTACATCGGAAATTACTTCTGCTCCAGAAACTACGTCTTCTGAAGTTTCTTCTTCCCCAGAAATTACTTCTGCTCCAGAGACTACTTCTACAGAAAATCCTTTTGCAACCTTCCCTCAAGTTCCTAAGACTGCTTCTATCAACGGTTTCGCTGATCCAATCTATGATGAGATTCCAGACTGTGCAAAGAGTTGTGTCGAAGCTTCCACTGGAAACACACCTTGTCCTTATTGGGATACTGGCTGCTTATGTGTCATGCCTCAATTCGGTGGAGTTGTGGGATCATGTGTAGCAAAACAATGTCAAGGTAGCAATGTTGAGTCTTTTACAAGCATTGCTCAATCTATTTGTACAGCAGTCGGTGCTCCATTCTGGGGTATCCCAGCTTCTGTTTCTAGTGCTTTGGCCACTGCTGCTGCTGCCCAAGCTACTACAACTGCTACTGCTACTTCCTCTGCTTCATTGTCCAGCTCTGCTGTAGCATCATCTGTTGTTTCTTCTAGCACAGCTACTTCTGTTATTGTTTCTTCTTCGTCAGCTTCTAGTAGCTCTTCGGTTATTGGTGCTTCATCGCCATCTGCTTCGACTTTCAGCACTTCTTCGATTGTTTCCCTTGATGCATCCTCTGATGTCTCCTCCGTTGCTTCATCAGTTGTCTCCTCAGTTGCCTCATCAGTCGCTTCATCGGTTGCTTCTTCTCTTTCTGCTGCTTCTTCTCTCTCTGCTGCTTCTTCTCTCTCTGCTGCTTCTTCTATTTCTGCTGCTTCTTCTATTTCTGCTGCTTCTTCTATTTCTGCTGCTTCTTCTATTTCTGCTGCTTCTTCTATTTCTGCTGCTTCTTCTATTTCTGCTGCTTCTTCTATTTCTGCTGCTTCTTCCTCGTCAGCTCCTATCTTCAATTCGACTACCGCTTGGAGCGGCTCTTCCACTGCAGCTTGGAATTCCACTGGTCCCTCTGCTGAAGCTTCTAAATCTGCTGAAGCAGCTGCTACTTTAGCGTCAATTGCATCTGAGTCTGCTAAGGCTGCTGCTTCTTCGGCATCAGTAGCTTCTAGTGTTGCTTCTGAAGCTGTAAAATCTGCTTACTCTTGTTCAACCTCTGCTAAAGCTGCCGCTTCAAGCGCCTCAGTCGCTTCAGTCGCTGCTGGTACTAATTCTGATGCTGCTTCCTCTGCTTCACTTGCTTCTAAATCTGCTGAAGCAGCTGCATCTTCTGCATCAGTGGCATCCAAAAGTGCTGCTGAAGCCGTTGCTTCTGCTTACTCTTGTTCTACTTCGGCAGCCTCCCAAGCGGTTGCTGCTTCCATTGCTTCAAAATCTGCTGCTGATGCTGCCTCTTCAGTTGAAGCCGCTGCTCACACTCCTGGCTCCGGATCATCTAGCTCTTCTGCTAACGTGCCTGCATCAATTGTTACTGCTACTCAAGGTAACCAAGGTTCTAACAATGTTCCAGCATTTGTTGTTTCATTCGCAGGTATTCTCGGTGCTCTCTTAATGCTCTGATTGAGTAAATCTAAAAAGTTTCATTTCTTAGTCCATAATTCAAGAATATATCTATTGAAAAATAAACGACTATATGTTAAAGCCAGCGTATATGTAGACAGAACGTAAACTATGGGAAACAATAAATAATGGGATTTCACCAAATGCGCACTATATCACATCCCTAAGACAATTTTTGCAACCAAAGGCTGGTCTCGAAAATTTTGAATAAAATGTCAAAATTTCAGAAAAAATGTTAAGACCGCAAGTCAATTATTTTCGTAACCCAGCAGTGAACAGATTAAATTAAGACCAAAATCGATCATCATTATATCACGAATAAATACTATTAGCCAACCGGACTCCAATCAGTTTGGATTAAATGTCTTGACAGCTTTGGCACTCCAAAAAGTCAGTTTCCCCACACCGAGCCTTCTTGCTGAGCCTATTAGAATTGATGGTTTTTTTTGTGAGACATTACCCACACTTAACAAATGTCGGGCCAGTCCCACGTGACGGCACACGAATACGGAACATACGGCCAGTTTGAGCTCAACCTATCCGTTTAAATTCGTCCACCAACTTGTTTCCTGCCCCATCAATCATCCCCTACTTCGACAATCTCATCGGTGCTACCAATTAGGGTGTAACTATAAGTATTGACATTTTCAACTCAATTGACCAATATTTCATAGAATCTGACTCAAGCAACTAAACATGTCCGACTCAGCTCAAGGGGATTCTGGTTTTGCTACAACCATCTTGACTTCGAAAACTCCTCAGCAGGCTGCAAACATCTTGCCCAATAGTTTGGACTCTACCACCAAGTTGATTGATGAAAAGCTTATAAATTGGTTCAGTCACTATACTTCAGCTCTCAAGAGTCATAATCAAACTCTTCAGAAATTACACGAAGAAGGTGCTCAATTTTTCACTCAAGAGCAATACTTTGGTGAATACGGAAACTTCCCAAGAATTTGGAATTGTTTATTGAGTTCGCTTCAAGTGGAGCATGCCAATAACGAAATTTTGTATAAGAATTTAAAGGCTGATGTACTTGCCCCATTGAAGGATGTTGTTGATAAGGATGTTAGATTATCGGAGTTATTGATCAACAGTCAAGAACTTCAGGAGATTAGTCAAAAGCTATCCTACAATGATGCCAATGCTGAAATTGAATGGAATTATAAGGCCCCTCAGTCTTTTGCCAATTTGGAAAATTTCAAAGGATTCGAAATCCAGCTTTTATTTGATGTGGTGTTGAACTTTTTTCAATTCCACAGTACTCGTTTAACTAAAGACTCCGAGAACAATGTCAATTCAACCAACTATCTTTTGAACAATTTCAAATTATCTAATGAGTTGAACCACTATTTAGAGTATGTTGTTTCAACCAATTTCAAACCTTCAAAGGAAAATGGGTTCGTCAAACAACAACAGGACCTTCAAAAGAAACAACAACAAAGTATTTCTAAGCAAAACAAGAGGCTCAGTTCCTTCCAAAAATCTGATAATCAGTCGATTACCTCTGGCGGAACCACCAGTACTGCCAGCAAGAGATCTTCCAAGATTAAATCTAAGGTTGGGTCAATTTTCGGTCGTAAGTCTAAGGCTGATAAAAAGGCATTTTCTGCTGATACTATCCCTGAGACTGAATCCGTCCATACAACTTCCTCAAGTCAATTGCCAGCTGTTGGTGTTTATCATCAAAATCAGGAATTGAATCGTACGTCTTCCATATCTAGAAACAATTCAGTTAGAAGACCTTCGTCGACTGACATTTATGGAAACACACAAGGCTCTCAAAGTGGACGTACTCAAAATCAACAATATGTTAAACCTCCTCAAACAGACTCTAGACACTCAGAAGTTTCCGGTATTAACTCCAATAGAGAATCATCAACCGCAGCCTCATCTCAGCCTTTCCCATCTCCAAAGTATTACACCAACCCTTCTGCTCCTACCCAATCCACTACTCAATCCACTACCCCATTCACAGCTTCCACTGCTCCATTAGTTGCCAATAAACCACAGCCACCAGTCCAGACAGCCCAATCTTTAGCCCCAGTTCAGCTTCCTGCAGAACCACAAACTCCAACTCAAGGAACGTCTAGACTGGTCGATCCTCATCACCATACTGAAGCATCTCAACCATTTGAATCTCCAAATGTTGTACCATATGACAGGTCCGATTCTTCATCTGATGAAGAAGGACCCGAAGACCTTGCTCATCCTGGAAGAAGATTGTCTATGCTTGAGAGACATGACTTGGCACCTTCCGCAGAAGCATCGCATTTGAAGCAAGATCAACCACCTGCTAGACCACCAAAGACAGCAAGTTTTGTACCTGAAGCTCTCAGTGGAGCAAGTACTGAAAATTCGACTTCTTCGGAACCCCGTTTGAACGTCCCAAGATCAAGACAGAGCAGTGGAAAGTACAGCTTTGAAGCAGGTGATGATCAAAAATCAATCGAAGCTAGTCCAAGACCTATTGCAACAACAGAATTTCCAGAACCTCAAATTCAGGACAACTCACCAATTAAGGGTAACCAAGTTGCTCCGCCACCACCACCATCTAGAAAGGTTGTTCATCATGAAAGCGAAGAAGCTCTGCCTGCGGTACAACCTCCAAGAAGCCGTAGAGATGTTCAGTCTCAAATATTTCATAATTTACCAACTGCTCGCGAATCATATATTCAACCAGTCAATGGGTTTAATAATTCCCAAGATACTTCTAGCGTCTTACTTAGTCAAAACACGGGAAATTCGTTTTTGAAGAATAACGCCGTTTTCCAACACTTTGATAACAAGCAAATTGAGCTTTCGGGATTAAATTCATCAATTGCCGAAGTTGCAAATGTTACATTTAAGGATGGTAAATTAAGTAAGTCTCAAATCATTGGAGAGATTGCTTTCAACTATAATGGACAACCACCAACGGAACCAGTTGTTCTTCAAATTCCTAATACATTTGAAAAAACCATAGTTAACAACACTTTTGTGAATCAAGTTTCTGAAGATCGTTTCCAAGTGAATGCCTCCCAAATTTTATCAAAGACCCTTGGAGGATTAAAATACTTGACCACATTGAATGAGAACCAAGTTCCAATTCTCGTTCAACATGTGTGGAAATACGAAGCACATCAAGCCAGTCTTATGATCAACTTGAAATTAAATCCTTCAATTCAAAGTTCCGTAACCTTGAACACTTTGGTGGTTTCTGTTGCCTTAAATTTGGACGTTCAAACTACTTCGGCCTCTTCGAAACCTACTGGTAGTTTCAACAAAGACAAGAATAGAATCACTTGGAGATACACGAACCCACTCACATTGGGCACTTCAGTTAGGGAAGAACGTTTGATTGCCAGATTCATCACTCAAGGTATTGCGTCCGAACATGAATCCGGAGTTCAAATTAAGTTCCAGATTCAAGACCCATATCTTCGTAACACTGTTATCTATGATGCTTCTGGAAGTGAGGTTCCTGTTGTAAGAAGTTTGATTAGTGGTAACTACAGTGGACACACTGCTTAATTTTTGTTGTGAGTATTTTATTTCAAACCTGAGTTATTAGTTGTTATAGTTTCATACATAATTAGTTGTATTTATATTAAGCAAAATATGATGTTATAAATATTGAACTGAGTCCACTAACCAATTCGGTATAGTTTGATTAAATTGAGAAAAAGGAGCTGGGTCTATTTTAACGAGATATAATAATTAGATCAAGTGATTTCTCTTTTTACATTATTATGATAAATAGCCACCCATAGTTCAGAACGTTTCATAAGTAAACACTTTCCATAGCTAGTTGGACCTAGTCCAGTTTCTTAGTTGCAGTGGCAGGAGTCAAATCATCGTACGCCTTTTGTAAACCGTCCACTTGTTTCTTGAACGCGGCAATGTCCTTCTCCTTTGCCTTGATCAATTGCTGATATTTCTCAACCTCACCATCTTCATCATAATCTGACTTCACAGCAGCAAGTTTTCTATACTCTGATTCCTTAGCTACCAATTTTCTAACAGTTTTCACCACCGTAAAAATAGCCAAATTTAAATACAACACTGCCCCCGTCAAATAAAGGTTTCTTTGGGCATAAAACTTACTGGCCATTTGTTCATGAGTCAAAGTGTCACTATTTCCCGAGAATCTCTTCAACCGATTAAGACAGTCCACAAATTGCATCCCCAATAGAATAATCGAAAACACCAACCCTACCTTAAAATTTGGGTTTCTTTCCAATGCTTCACTGATCCGTATAAGTTTGACCCTGACCACGTGAGGCAAGGGCAGGAGAAGGACCACAAGAAGGGCCATTTGCAGCATAAGCAGTCCGAAGACCAACAGCATCTGAATCGTCATGATGGTTGATTAATCAAGTTTCATGTGATGTTTTGATATAGCTGGCAGTAGTGTGCACACCGGGGCACAGTAAGTTATGCCCCATTTATATACATGACCACCTAATACAAAATTACCCCAAACGATCCAATTGTGACACGGTTACGTGTTTGGATTTGTGAATTTTTGATCAATCATTATTCTGATACAGGTTGGTGAAAGCTTACGATTCGTTCTTTTCTCAATTTTACGAAATAAAAACCTGTTTCAATTAACTTCCTCGTCACTTCTTTTGAATTACTCGACACTTCTTTTAACTGATGCCATCACTCGTCAAATAATCAACTACTCGGCACTTGGCCTTTATAGACTTTAGTCTCGTTCATTACAAGTACGGGGGTAGTTGTATGGAATGTGGCGATCTGTTACAAAAATCATCAGACTTTTTTGCACCCATGCGATTGTACATTTTTTTGTATTTTAAGAAAAACACCCGTCTTCAAGGATTTTAATTAATTGTGCGTAACCACAACTTAGCACGTACAAGCGTAGGAATTTGATCCTGCTTAAAAACCTCATTCGAAGTTTAGCCTACTACTTTTGCTCAATGTTAAATATTACTATTCAAACACGGTGTTCAATTAATCCTTATGTATCAATAGATCATACATCTACATACTTTATAAACCAGTGACCTTTTTAGCATAATTATAACCAATCATACTAAATAGCACCATGCTACCCACAATACACCAAAACCATGCAAGTCCATCGTACTCTTGACCGGGAACCACACAGTTCATACCCCATAAACCGGTCACCACATTGATAGGTAAAACAATAGTACCTAAAATTGTGATTTTACCCAAAACATCATTAGTGTCATTATTCACTTTGGTCATGTCAATATTAATTTGTGCCAAATAATTTGAATGGAACCGTGCTAAAAGCTTTTCGTAATGATTTAACGATTGAACCATTGTGACGATATGATCTTGAATATCACCCAAATACATTCCAATCTCACTCTTACTACCATCTCTATTTTCATTTAGGGACTCTCCAAACCGCTTGCTAAATCCTTTAATAACATCAGCTTTAGAACCTAAAAGTCTCAATACCGACATGACTCTTTTACGGCACTCACCAATTCTTCTAAGCATATCTCCCTTACGTTTCCACCCAATCGTTTTGGATTCAGTCTTGGAGCTTCTACTACTCTTGGATCCACTCTTGGAAGAAGACGAATTGAGCTTGTAATTCTTGAAACGAGAGCCTACTCCATGATCAACAGTGGACTTTGTTCTTGGCCGTCTAAAGAATACATTCTCTCCAGTATTTCTATGACTATCATTACTCTTATTTTTCTTCTTCAATTTGTGGTTACGATGATAAGACTCATCACCAGAGTCCAGATCAGAATCCAGGTCAGAATCATCATCAGAGTCAGAGTCCCCTGAGTGCATTTTCAAAATGGCATCTTCAATTGCATTCACCTCAACCTCAATACTTTCAATCATTGGGGCGAATGAATCAGTAATATCATCAACCAAAGCGTAACAAATCCAATCAGAACTAACGGTCAAATAATCCTTAAGTAAACGAGCACGTCTTCTGACATTTATTGGATGTGGAGTGGCAGAGAAATGAAATGTGATCACCGCATTTTTGAATACAATCATATACATATTCAATGGCAGTAATTCACCTTCTCTGATTTTCTTTTGTCTCGATCTAATAGAGGTGGATCCCTTGGTGGGGACTCTATTATATGAATGGCTCGCGGATCTTTTTGAATTTTCAGTAGTTTTTTTATTCACCAAGCTCTTAAATAACCCCCAAACTTTGGATTTCTTGTCTGGGGATCCAAAAATACTGTTTTTATCACTGTCACTCGCATTGTCATACATTTCTTGAAGTTTATTAAGCTTCTTTTCTTGTTCCTTGGCTCTTTGTTTTCTTCTCTCATACACAATATCAAAGGAAGTGAAACAGATAAAATAGTATGATTTAAAGAGTTCGACTTTTTCACGAGCCTCGCCCAAAAAGATATCTTCAGTGGTCAATGGATGGATACCAAAAGTTTTTGATAAGACCTTCATCTCTTCCTCAGTTGGATCTAATACATCCAACCAATAAGGAACAGGTGGTGGTTTTTCAATAGTGGCAGCCACTGAAGCAGTACCAACATTTTCGGGAAATGGAGATTCTGCACCTTTGGAACCTTGTTTTGCTTTCGTAAGAGGTTGTACCACCAATGTATTACCATTTAAATTAACCGCAGAAACATTACGCGACTCATGTTGAAGTCCCCCTCCCAAATTAGATACACTGGTACTTGAAGGAGATTTAGAAAGAGTAGAGGGACGAATGGGCTTGAATAAAGTTTCAAGCTTGGTGGTGATATCATCATTTTCGTTTGAGTTAGATGCAGAGTTCTTGTCAGTCGATTTATTCTCTTCATCATTAGAAGTGCCAGCTATTAATCCGCTAATTGATGGAGAGTGGATGGTAGTATCGAGATCTTCTCTGAAATAGGTAAATCTGCACAGTTTACCTTCATATCTATTGGATTTATTCTTGGACTGTTGATGTTGTCCGTTTTGATTAACCAAAATGGTGGGAATTTCTTCCTTTGATTTTTCCCAAGGTTGGATTGGAGTGGGCCTAATTCTGAACGAATTATTTAACAGGTCTAAAGAGTCAACTTCATTTACGTGGTAATTATTAAGTAACGGTGTGTCTTCATTATTACCCTCTTGAAGAATTTTCGAAGTGGGCAGACCTGTTGGGGTGTTTGATTTCTGTGATGATTTCTTCTTGAAGTCCATATTGAAGTGGACCTGATCTTCTTCGTGTGGGGATTCGATGAACTCTTCCAATTCCTCTCTGATATACTCTTCCAATACCTTTAAATCCGGCCATTCACTATCTTTATTATCAGGACCATTCTGGTCATAATAATCTGGAAAGCACACATCGTCCAATGAAGTAGAATCACTCGAATGCTCTGAAGAAGGGTTGGAAGCTCCAAACTCATAAGAGTTAAGTGAAAGGTGGTCATCGTCATCATTTTCGCCATAAGAATTATGCTCCAAATTCTCATCACCTCCAAAGGGGTTAGAAAGCGACAGTGTCCGTGCTAATTGTGATTGTTCCCGGGCATACTGGTCCATATCCAAAGCTACGGATCCATAAGCTCTCTCCTGAGGTCTGGATCTTACAGCCTCCGCTTTGGGCGAGCCATCTTCTCTGATTAAGTTTTGTAAGTTGTGGTTGGTCAAAGGCAATATGGGAGCCTCCTCATGTCTTCCTCCATCTCTTGACACCTGATGAGACGCTCTCCTCCTTGTTCTGGCTGGTGCCGAGTGCTTGAATGGTAAATCATTAGTTGTACGATGGTCTATGTAGACCCCCGAGTTCATGAATTCGTCGGAAGAGCTTTGTCTGCTGTGATTCTTCCGAAGCTCACTAGCCCTACCATTGCTTTTATCCTCTACCGGATGGTAGCTGTTGGGCTTGTCAAAGATTCTCTTTTTAGTCATTGAGACCACAATTTTATGTTATACAACCTGCTTAGTATAATGATGAAGTACCAGATAGTTTGAATGTAAGTGGGATAAGTATCTGAGATTTTTAGAAATTCTGTTTTGGAGGTCAATAGTTTAGATTTAATAATTGTGACAGTACATGCGCGAGAATAAGATTGCTTGAGGCGGATGAAAGTGACGAGAAGAGATGATCTGGAGGCAATCACGAGTCAAATTATCTGGTTTGAAGCATGGAAATATTATGGAAATACAGACAGAAGAGTTATTGGCAAAATTAAGGCTATTTATATACTTGGCTGTTGGGGGCTAATTATATTGATGATACATTGTTATTTCTTTAACTGTGCTCGGTGACTAATTATGGAGCTGAAACAATCGGGCTAGTTACATCTCCGAGGCTGATGTGTGGGTCTAACTATTACAGGTCCTGAAATTAGACAAAAATAGCTGGAACTGCGTGACGTAATAGTTAAGCCATCTTGATCACATCGTTGTAGACGTCGTATTATTTGGTTATATAGACACAACCAACTTCAAACTTATTCCCATGGCAAGATTAGACTCAACTGATAGGGACTCTACTGATTATTATGCGCAACTTTAAATATTTCAGAACTCTATTTCTTGTCTTGTAAAAATCTATAAGTATCTTGTGACAACTATTGATATACGAATGAGCCAGTATACTGCTGGTATGTTGCTGGCAATATTGTAATCTCAAATATTACTTTACTACAATCATATAATTTTTGTCACATTGATAGGTCTCAAATAGCTCGAGCTAACCATGAAGTCTTGGTATTAAATTGTAGAATCTATACTCAATGCCTGTGTAGCACAGCAGCTCCCTTCATAAACGATCTGGACCAAACTAAGCTTCAAACAAAAGTATTTCTTAGTAGCTCACTATGACTTTTAACTAACCTAAAAACAATTGAAAGCAATAATTATTGATTTAAGCTCGGAATTGAACAGCCTATTAAGGCTCACACACTGTCGAGTCTACAGTTCTTATCATCGGTACTCTGTCCACCACTGAGTCCAGATAGACGCGTAACTGTGTTAAATCATTAACTCATTGTAACCTTTGAAGAATTTAGTCAGCAGTCTCCTTCTTTACCGGTTCCTCATCCTCCACTACCTCTTTTTCCTCTTCGTTCTCTCCCTTATTTTCTTCTTCCTTGTCTCCCGTTTTCTTCTCCGTCTTAGCTACCTTCTCGGAGGGCCCGTCCAACGCATCCAATGCTTCGTTGATTTCCTTGGTCTTCTCCAACAATGCTCTCCACACCTCCTCCGTCAACGAGATTCCCTTACTGCCCGGCTTTTGTGCTTTTGTTTCTTTGTCAATGTAAAACTCACGAATATCCACCAACTTGGTGTTCTTGAACTTCTTAACGGTGGCCCGCTTCTTGCTTCCGAGCTCAAAGGTGGTCTCGGGTTCATTTGAGGTAGAAGTGGCTGCAGAGTAGCCCCGTTTTTGTTTGTAAGCCATGGCTGTAGTTTTGATTAAAGGAACTGGGAAAGAAATAAGCAATGAGAACTGAGAATGAAGGGTGGTATTGACAGAGGGGTTTTATCTTATATCTGAGGGAAAAATTGGCATTCAGTAAAGCTCACCAATATGTGCAGCTGTGACGGTCAAAGAATACAATTGAACTACTGATGATTTTATTCTAACAAATTGACTAAACGTACTTGGTCCAGTTGAACATATACGAATCTACCAAAAATCTGTTTCATATTGTTGAAGTCATTCATTCCATGATCTCTATTATCTCGTTCATAAGGAGTTATCTATATCTCTATCAAATAAGAAGGTTATTGTGGTTCCCGGGACAAATTAATTTTTGTGGTTACACTCTAGGTTTAATGGATTCCACTCTTCCATACCTCGTTGAAGTGCTCCCCAAGCTGCTCCCTCACCTCCTTGAATAATGGCTCATCTTTTTCGTTGATCCCACCAATATTATTCTTGACCTGCCAGTAACTGTTGATGGCTACGTCCAACTCTGCAACGTTAGACACTCCCAAAACAATCGACGTGTTTTGGTTCCACTGGAGTACACCCGAGCCAGAGTTTTCGGTATCAAACAACCACTTTCTCAAGGCGAACCGAGTTGCCAAATCCGCCAACTCTTCTTCGTGGTTTTTATGCAAGCCCTGAGCAATTTCGTAAACCCGGTCCTTCAATTTCTGATCAGCAGGATGGAAAGCATGGGTGACATCGGAACGCAATAATGACATACTCAAGATTGAACCGTTCATTAATTTTTTAACTCCACACTCTTGATGAAACTTCTGGTAGTAATCAAAAAGTGTCACGTTTTGAATACACCCATTGGAGTACGATAAGATAGCATCCAAAGGACCTATCTCAGGATCTTGTTTACTGCCTAATGCCACTTTGTAGAGGAAATCAACTGGGTACCCCGAAATCCCAAAGTTACGGATCAAGCCTTCCTCTTTGAGCAATTTCAACTCTTTCAAGGCCTCATAGATCTTGTCCTCTTCCACGAACTCGATATCGTGCATGTACACCAAGTCAAGGTACGACGTCGACAAGCGCAGTAATGACCGTTGGACCGAGGACCGGACACTGGAACGACTATAGTCAAACTCATCCAACTTGACTCTTCCAGCCTTGGTACAAATATAGTAGTGGTCTCTGGAGTACAGCAATTCTTGCAAGGCCTGGCCCAATAACACTTCAGAAGGCCCGTAGTATGGGGATGTATCGATAGCGTTCAATCCGACATCAAACGCTTTCTGGAGGATATCTTTGATGGGTAAACTCTGGGGGTTACTGGAGTATTGAGTATTGAACACGGCCCCTCCGATGATGAGGGGAGGGATGTTTGTGACGTCGTACGGCTGACGAACAACTGTAGGGGCAATTGACATTAAGAAAAGAATGAGCCACGAGCACCGAGATCGAGATTTCAAGATTAGCCATGTATAACGTGAGTGGTGCTAATGATTAGTAAGAGAAATTAAATATAGTACCAACTTATGAATGTGACACTAGGGGAAAGACGGCAGTTTTCGAAGGCATGTTGATGTAGCGGTTTTCATTCTAAACGTATAGCACTATATTTTGTTAATCTGATAAGATTATAAGGCACTACTTTATGTGGCACTACTTAAATTGGCATTGCTTCAACTGGCACTTCTGAAGGCGGCACTAGTTACCAGTTGATACATCCTAAAATAAATTTATTTCAGTAAAAACCCCTACTTCAATATTTAGGAATCCAGCCTACCGATAACTGTTGTCTATCGATTGTTCCTATTCCGCTTGATTTAATAGATTAGTTACACTTCGCACCAAAAAAAGGTGTTTGGATGATTTTATCTGTACTAGGCTTTAGAGTATTGCACGGCGGGTTTTCCTTAAACTACGTAGTAGCACAAGTCACACACTCTTAAAATAAGCTTGTCTCCGCTTTACACTCGAAGCTATCTTCATCAGGGGGTCCACCAGACCCAATTACAACCCATATTTCTTCTATTAATAGTTCACATATTGTCGCACTTTTTGCACCCATTACATCCCTTTATCCTTACTATTATGTCCCATTATACTATACATTAACCTAAAACACATCGCTTCCTTCTATAAGATAATTCCCGGGTACCAACCCCACCATTCCCGATTGCCCCTCACAATTTGCACCCAACTCACAGAAGAACCAATTATCTTCCTGCTTGTGAATAATATACATATTCCATCCCTTTCGGAAATAAAGCTCTCCATGGTGTTGAGGTTTGTAGGAGTATCTTGCTTTCGCTTTGGCCACATATGGCTTTCCGGTTACTGGTGTAACTTCAGGCTGAATCATAGCACGAAGGTTGGTGTACGACTTTGTGGGGGATTTCAGCAATGTTCTTCTTGGACGATTGTCACTCTTTACAATACAAGTAGTTGCCAGATCGTTGTGATCTTGGTATGAAGGCTCGAACGGATCTAACATTGACTTGGGTCTTTGCATCTTGGTACTGTATGGGTTCTGTGGAGTAGCATAAGGTTCAACCATGGACTTGGGCCTATTTACATTCGATCCATAAGCCTGGTTGGGTCCAGGAGCTGAAAAGTTAATTGAGTCGTATCTAACAGCCACTTCATCATGATCGTCAACATAATCTGAGGCTGATTTGAAAGGAGTGGTAGGCTCAGATTTGGAGCTAAGATTTCTTTGTTGTTCCTCTGTCTTTGCCCTCCGGACCGATCTTCTGTACTGAGAAATATCTCCATTACCTCCAGAATTTAAGTCTTCTAATGCCTTTGCTATGAAATCAATGGAAAAGTCCTTAATGATAGATACATTCTTATTCTGGTTTTGATCAGCAGAGAGCTTGGGTATTTGCGAATTCAAGGTAGGTAATTCCTTTGATTTAAGGTTGATTTGCTCTTGGAATTGATTCAATTGTTTTTCCTTTCTACGGGGTGAGGCCCAATTTCTCTTTGTAGTCGAATAATTTGAAGAGTAGTTTGTTGGATTGGAGTAATTGGACGATCCATTACTTCTTGATAATTCATCATCGTTCTTATGGAGTGAAAAAACGTCGTTCTTATCTTCCGGCGAAGAAGAATAAACAGAGCCTGACTTTGGCTTAATCTCAGGGTATTCATGAAGACTGTTGTGATTAGTCATTGCTCCATTATTAGTGGTGGGAGGAGGTTTTCTGGTAGGTGAAGGGGTTTTTGGTGGGGATTGCGACAATTCTGGAGGTGGTAACGATGTTGGTGGGAGTTGTTTGACACTATTTGGAGGTGCCAAAGGAGGTAACTCCTTCATGGTATGTTGCTTGGGCTTAGATGTCGGAGATGCCTGAGATGCATGGGAGTATGTGGAGTAAGTTCTGGAAAGGATTGGTTGATAGTCTGGAGTTTCATAATTTGCAGTGATATAATTTCTAGCAGCAGCCTCATCGTCATCGTATCCATTCATGAAATCAATGAACTGGGGCTCCTTGAAAATCTTATCACCAGTACCATAGGCCATTCCAAATTCATGTAGATCCTGAGGGGGTTGTATTTTGGCAAATACCGATCTTGCCACATCAACTGACTGATCATTATCGACGCATAATGTGGCTATGTTGTTGCAAAAATTGAAGCAATTGACCTTGCACAATTGGATTCTCTCAATTTCTAACTTATAGAAATCTTGTAAGGCAATTGACCAATCTTTGATAAATATATCGTTCAATTCCTTATATTGAGCTAAAGCAAGGTGGTACGATTTTTTCAGGTGGTTGACCGATTGGGTCACCTTCGAAAGTTTAGCTTCATGCTTTTCCAACTCTTTCCCCCAAGTGGTTTGACAACTAAGTTGAAGCGATTTGATGGCAATGGCATCCTCCTGAAACTTTGATTTTGATGACTCAAGGATTTTGGCTGCCTCGTTTCTTTTTGCAATGATCTTGGAGATGTGGTGCTCGATTTTGCTGACTTTCTTACTGTATATTCCATAAAAATCGTTCAAGTTATCAAAATTGATTTGACTGACCGACTTCAAAAACTTATTGTTATATTTTGTCATTTGACTGTTTTCGTATGCTAACTTGTCAAGAGACTTTTTAAGACTTCCCGTTTCATGAGATCCTAAACTGCATTTCAGGTTTAACTTGTCGAGTTTCTTGATGTAGTCCTTCTCAATGTTCATTCTCTCCTGGTAGTAGTTGAGCAACTCCTGAATGGTGGTGATGGAGTCCTTCATCTTTGTTTGAATCATCTTGAAGCCCGTATCACTGGGGCCCCAGAAGTTGTTGACAAACGAGTTGTTCTCGTTCCTAATGGGTCCTAAACGGCTCATGGTCACAACTAAAAAATATGAACTATAATTTGAGATTGAATGAGGTTTGTTTTGGTTAAAAATAGTGGTTGGGATGTCAGGGTATAGAGATCTGTAGATATTTGCTTTGTTGACGGTGATTGCCAGATTGGGAATCAATAACAAAAGATTAAGTAAGCAACGGCTGCAATTAAATTTAACGAACTAAACGAGAAGGTGAACAATTTTACATTATCCGTAGTGATGAGGGTCCCTCTAGTGCTTCTTGTACTTGTGAGTGGATGTCCAGTGAGAGTTTTTAGGAATCGCTTTCATGAAAAGTTGAGTTTTAGTATTGAGGATATTTTTTTTTTCTTTTGTATTTAAATTGTAACGATTGAAGTCTAAGAAACTGGTTGCTCTTTTTCTAATCTTTATGGCTTTTCCCCTTAGTTTTTTGAAGAATTGAGGTTTTTGCCGTATTACTTCCTTTACATAGGTAGTTAAACATCTAATCGATACTTTTGCTTAAAAAAAAAAAAAAAAAAAAGTAACGACAAGACTATCTGTCTCTAGTTTTTATCAGCATGTTGTCAATTGTTCAAGTCCAATAGTCTCATTATACTGGTTGACCTCCGGTCATCTCGAAACTTTGGCAATCTAAATGTTGTGTACTGTACAGGGATGATGTTTCAGATTTTTTTCTGACATTTTAAACTCTGTGTATCCGATCTAGTGTGGAGAAATACTTAATCTGTTGAATTTAAATCTCCTTCATTTTAGTGTAGCAAGAAACCAATTGTAGTATCTTTTGACCATATAGTTCATAGCTTCCAGTAGCACAAATCCAGGTCAGAGAATGTACCGCGGTTCAAGTCCTATTACTTCTACAACTACAACCATGACTCACCCACCCATACATTTCAGGTAGGATTAGAAGCTGTACACTAGGGTGGACCCTTTAGTCCTCGGATAATCAGCCTGCAATTCTCCGATCCTGTCTAACCCAAAATCTGGTCATCCATTGCACTATAGGGTTTTTAAGAGGGCTTTAAAGCTTTTGGGGCTTTGACACTCCCGTCTCCAGTTTTCCCAGATTGCTTGACTACTCCGAGAAATGCGCACATGAATTTCGGCCAGGTTGACTCAGAGAAGGACTAAGAGAATGGAATAGGATGAATGTAGAAGATCCAAACTACAATCTTCACCCAATTCCTTGAGTAGTTCTTGAAATCTCTCATTTTACTCTCAGAAACTATCCATCTGTAAGGCCCTTCAAGCTTAAACCTTTCGTCCCTGAATTACTGAAGCCACTCGGTCCGGACTCGTACGCAGTCCATAGTCAATTCATCGGAAAGCTTCCGACTTGCGCCCTGTACACAACTTTAATATCTGAAAGAGTGATATGGCGGAATTAAATGCATCTTATAAATTGATGTAACTTTCCTTTCCCAATTATTCACAACTATGTCAGATCAGAATCCTCAAGCTGGACCAGCAGCTGTCCAGACCAAACCTCAAGATGGTACGGACAAACCTCGTTCCCAGGGCTATAAAATTTACAAAAAAATCACCTCCTTCCTTATAGCCCAATGGTTTTTCATAGGGTTGGCCATCTTCATAGTCATAGCACGGTTTGCACCGCTGTTTGCCAAACAAGGAGGGCTCATCCGTGCTGAATATACCATTGGGTACTTGGCTGTGGCCATTATCTTCTTCATTTCCGGTCTTTCCATGAGTACCAAGAACTTGATGAAAAACTTTGGAAATTGGAGAGCTCACATCACTGTGTTATCCCTTTCGTTTCTCATCACTTCGTCCATTATTTACGGTATAGCATCAGGGATAAGGGCTGCTCATGATGGTGCTATCGATGAATGGGTGTTAGTAGGACTTATCATTACTCATGCTTGTCCTACCACAGTATCTTCCAATGTCGTCATGACCAAACAGGCCCACGGTAACGATATTCTTACATTGTGTGAGGTGTTCATAGGTAATATCCTAGGTGCATTTATAACACCTGCGTTGTTGCAATTGTATATGAAGGGTGTTTGGGAATTTGGTAACCCTTCGCATCAAGAAACTGATGTGACTATTCTGGACTTGTACAAACACACTATGAAACAACTTGGATGCTCCGTATTTGTACCATTGTTCATTGGACAAGTAGTTCAAAACGTCTGGCCAAAACAAACCAAATGGGCTTGTGCCAAATTATATTTAGGTAAGGTGGGTTCTTTCATGTTGCTTCTTATCATGTTCCAATCGTTTTCCACTGCTTTTGCACAACATGCATTTACGTCAGTCTCACATGTATCCATCATATTCCTCGTGTTTTTCAATATCGGAATTTACTTGTTTTTCACCGTGATCAGTTATTTCTATGCTAGACCATGGCCCATCAAATACTTTCTCAGTCAACAACCTGATGAAAACTCATCGAAAACTTACAAGGTTCTTTATGCCATATTCAGACCTTTTTACTACAACAGAAAAGATACAGTGGCAGTGATGTTGTGTGGACCCGCCAAAACCGCAGCTTTGGGTGTATCGTTGGTGTCGTCACAATACGGAGCCCATAATCCTCGTTTGGGTATTTTACTTGTTCCTTTGGTGTTGTATCAATCAGAACAAGTTTTCACTGCTCAAGTGTTGGTGAATTTCATGAGAAAGTGGGTGGAAGCAGAAAATGATACGGTCAAGGATAACGAAAGTTTGGAGCCAATTTTAGAATCTGGTAACATTGCTCTTCCTGAAGGAGACAGTGACATTGGTGAACCACACGAAACTTTTCACCAAGACGTAGTGTCCACTTCCGAGGGCTCTACCACCAAGCATAGAGTTTAATTATTTATTGTAAAACTAGAACTAATATATCATTAAAGTAAAGGACAATTTTAAGAGTAGAGGGGGGTACCTTGGTTTGCTTGCAATTTTCAATCAACCAATTGATCATCCTTAAAAGGTTGGTACCACGGCGAAAATTGCTTCAAATTTAAACCACATGTCTGTAATAACTATTTGATAGGGTTAATTGTAGTAATTGGTAATGAAAAATTGATTGAGGTGGTTAAAGCTATAAAAATTGACTGGATTGATCAATTGATTACTGATTATTCCAAGAATTAAGGTAAAATATCGGGTCGTTACTCAGCCATGGGCTAGGAGCCACGATCTCGGTCCGACAAACCCCATGTTACCAGCACTGCGTACGAGTGTGAATCTACAACATTTGTACTCCTATTGATTTATTACGTAGAATAAATAGGTGACCTTTACGGTCGGGCCGAGACCATGTCATGGCATGCCATATTTAACATGAAAAAGGCATGAACTATGAATTATATTTGAATAGGCAAAGGTTGATGAAAATCAATTAATCCAACTTTTGAAGCAAACCTTCCAAAACTTTACCAAAGTCCAAGTTTGGATCTTCCCAGTTGATAGCACCTTCAGTCTTAACTGGCTTTGGAGCATGAAGCTTAGCATATTCGGCCTTAGCTTGTCTGATCAATTTTTCTTCTTGCTTCCATTTTTTCAATGCTTGTTCCTTGTGTTCAGCACTTTCCAAGCTGTATCTGTGAAAAGCACCATAGAAGAGACCGGCACCAAGTAAGGAGTATCTTAATACGTTAAAAGTAGACATGATGTAATTGGTTTTGTATGATGAATTTCGTTTTCTTAAACCTCAATTTTTCACGCACCGCGCAACTTGATTGGCCAGCTGCTCGCCAACTATGAAACTGAGTAGAGTACTAGTATTAGTGATATTGTCGATGTTATTATCATTCGTTAGTAAGAGAAGTGTTCAGGCACTCCGGGCTCCTCCTGGAACCAGGATGTTTAGTTGGAAGACTCATGGAACAAAATCTTCCACCTCCCGGGCTTCCAGTTTAAGTATTGCCAAATCTGCCGGGTTCGGTACTGCTACTGTTGCCGCTGCTGCTAATTTTGAAGATTTAGTATCATTACCTCAATATACCGTGGCTGTGGCGTACCAGCCCAAAGATAGAGTCGAATCCAATCTCTTTAAGAAAAAGAACAACCAACCCTCGCCAGCTTTACAATCACCCACAGGTGAGGATAATGCGTTTGTGGCGGTCCATCAAGATGGTTCCATTGCTGTCGGAGTGGCTGATGGAGTAGGAGGATGGGCTGATGCTGGTTATGACTCTTCAGCTATTTCTAGAGAGTTATGTGCCACCATTAAGGCTCAATTTACTGCCGATAGTCACACTGCCCCTAAGCAATTATTGGTTGATTCTTTCAAACTGGTATTGGAATCACCCAAGGTACAAATCGGAGGTACTACTGCGTGTTTGGGAGTGATTCTGGATCATAACTTAAAGGTGGCTAACTTGGGTGATTCATGGTGTGGAGTTTTCCGCGACTACCAGTTGATCCATGAGACTGCTTTCCAAACCCACAAGTTCAACACCCCATACCAATTGGCCAAAATCCCGGCCCAAATCCTTAGACAGGCTGAATTGGAGGGAAGAAGGTACATCAGAGATACTCCAGCTCAGGCTGATGAATACAACTGGGAATTGAAAAAAGATGATATTGTTCTTTTTGCAACTGATGGAGTCACCGACAACGTGGTGCCCAAGGATATTGAAATCTTCTTACGTGATCAGTTAGAGGATAAAAACAGTGATTTGGGCGATGTTGCCAAATTGTTCGTGAAGGAAGTGGTCAAGGTTTCCAAAGACTCCAACTTTCCCAGTGCATTTGCACAAGAGTTGTCCACATTGACAGGTCAGAAGTATTTGGGAGGTAAGGAAGATGATATCACGGTGGTAATGGTCAAGATTGCTTAGGTTTGCCAAGCTGCAAAATTGCAAGTCGTCTGAAGACATTATCTTAACAATTGACGTATTACAGTCCGAATAATCAAAGAATCACAATCTGATCAATTTGAGTTGATTAAATTAGCTCACTACGTGCAACTCTTACATATTAGATACATCTAGTTGATCTATTGCCTACACAGATATATGAAACACCGCACTCCCCCTACCACTGTGAGCATTCACATACATTACAAACAAACACCTCCCTGAATTCAATAATTACATATTTATCAGTGGGATCGCTCCCACGCTCCACTAAGTCAATGCATAGCAGAGTTGATCTTCACTTTGCATCTATTATAAATTGTAAGACAACGTCGATATCGGCTCACTTGTCCCAGTATTTTTAGCTATTTATCACGTAAACGTTTTGATATGAAACCAGAGCAGTAATTTTATCATAACCGTTCAAAGAAGCTTTTCCAAGACAACTCCCAAAAGCATCTCTTTTCAGCACGACTCTCCACTATTCTTCTGGATCTCGCTCACATACTTAACTACTTCCGCACGACGCTTTGGTGATATCCGTATACCTTCCCTCCCCACATGTCCCTAACAGTCAACAAGTCGTCCAAGCGAATATTGGGATCACCGTTCAAGTCGCCCCAGCAAGATGCTCAAACCAAAAAGAATTCGGGCCTCCATTACGAGCAGCCCCACATCGAAAACAGCCCCACGCCAGTACGACCAGAAGATGACGATAAGCCTTCAAGTGGTTCATTATTGGGAGATGATACACAAGAGCAGACCGAGCCCTCCGACTTCACATGTCCCATGTGTGGAGAGTCCATGATAAACTTGTACCAATTGAATCGTCATATAGACGACGCTCATGGAGTGGAGACGGCAGATTCTACCAATGCCATCAGCAAGCTTATCAAAAACGACTTTATCAACAACGACATCAAGAAGTGGTTCTCTAGCAAAATTGTGGACTCTCCCACACCCGTGAGTCCCCTGAAACGAAAGAGTATTAATCTTGATCTTTACGATAACAATAAAGGGTTTGGGTTAAGCGATGGAAATGTCCACGAGTCGGGCCTGAGTGTAATCCTGAGGTCCCAAGACTCGTCTCCCAGTAAGTTCAAAAATAGAATCATGAGATCTCATTGGAAACTTCCGTCATCTACAACTACTTGTTCATTCCCTGGCTGCTCCAAGACATTAAGTCTAAGGAATGGAATAGTCAACTGCAGAAAGTGTGGTGGCTTATATTGTAATGACCACACCCACAACAAGATAAGGCTCCGTAACCCAGGGCCTGAAGACTCGGTGCAACTTCCTCAGTACGACACAACTAAATCTGGAGTATGGTCAAGGAGTTGTACCACCTGTTATCAGAATAAACCCGATCTCCTCGAAGGAACCAGGGTGAATAGTAACGACTTGACTTCTCAATTCATCAAAAAGAGGCAGGAGAAAATAGACTTACACGAGCTTCAAAGAAGCAAAATCCTCAAACGGTTCATTAAATTATCAAATACGCTAGTGGAGAAACAATATCAAGAGAAACAGAGCATCTGGTCTAGTTTAACCTCGGCTTACACCAGGGACCTCAAATTGTTCGATTATGATGACTGGGATGATAATAGTATTACCAATTGTACGATCTGCTTGGTTTCTTTCACTCTTCTCATCAGAAAACACCATTGTCGTCTATGTGGTAAGATCGTCTGTGATGATCCCCAAGGTTTACGGAAAAAATGCTCCATCCTTGTTCCTTTATCAAAACTAATCGAGAAATTGCCTCTGCTAAATTATTCTCCTTTCATCAAAGAGAACCTTAATGAAGTGATACAGGATGAGCTGATCAAATTCAGATGTTGTGTGAACTGTAAGGATGATTTGTTATATGAGTGGAAGATAGGAAACCTCAAAAACGATGATGCCAATGAAGTATTGAAACGATACGACATATTATTAATGTTGAAAAGTCAAATTGAAGTTGTTCTCCCAAGGTATGAACAGTTATTACATGAATCGGAAAGTAGCAAAGAGGAAAACGTTGATAAGTTGAGATCTAAACTGATGAAAGCATTAAAAGATTTCGAAGCTTCAAGTATTCAATTCAGAAATCAACACTTTAGCATGATAGACAACAAACTTCAGGTGAAACCAAAGTATCAGGAACAAAGCAGATTGATAAATAACATGTATCAAAGTGTGATTTTATTTTTGCAAGAAAAGTTGATAGAGTTCAAAACCATGAATAACCAGTTTCAACAGAAGGAAGAAAAGAAGCTTCAAGAAGCACAAGAAAAATCAAAGAATCAAGTTCTTGGTGCTTTGGATGGATTAGAAAACCGTGAGACTATTCCTGAGCCTGAAAAAGAAGGACCAAGATTGACCAAGAAACAAATCCGAGAATTGAGAGAGCAATTAATGGTGATGAATGAGCAAAAGTTTTTGGTGGAGAAATTGATTGAAGATTACACCAAGTTGAGAAAATTCGACGAATTGGACTCACTCATCAACAATAAAAATGAGTTAGTCAATACTATTGATGAGTTGGAGAAACAACTAGGAGATTTTGGGTTTTAGTTGAATAGGATAAATTATAGAACGAACAAAAAATAAGATTTTTTAAGAAACCGTCTCTGGTAATTAGCCAATTGACTCTATTTGTAGTATGGAAACAACTTGTATCTAAGGTCGGGTTTCAATTGATTGTCAATCACTCGTAGATACAAAATGTTAGTATAAGCAACATTTAGAGACAGAGTAGTAGTAGTAGTAGTAGTAGTAGTAGTAGTAGTAGTAGTAGTAGTAGTAATTTTTGATACAAGAAAACTCATCATTATTTCCATTCCAGTTAATGATTTTTTACAATTTCATCGAATTTTCAACAAAATTTATGTTCTGATTTGGCCCAAACAAAACCGTAGAATAACAAAATGGGTCCATAGGAGACATTGGGAATTAAATCATGTTATTATCTTCACTAACCTTACTCTGTTTCTTTAGTCACTACCTTATATATGATTACTAACTAGTAGTGTATACCGAGTAGTGTACTATACCCCACATTCAACGTGAGCAACCTCGGCCTATACTTTACATCTACACATCTCTGAATTCACCATCCATGTCTAAACCCGTTCCTCAAGCCTTGCCATTTGCCAATGCGGCAACCATTGGTACGTATCATTCTTTGTCGTGGGTTCTTTGAGTTCATAATACTAACTTTAGTGAGGGCCCATCAGAAAGATGCCTATTTCGAATCATCGTACCGGTCCCAAATCCAAGACGTTCTACAGATCATTAAGGGTCAACGATTCATCCATACACACCCAGAAGAAATCACTGTGCTCACCAAGTCGCTCTATTTGGCTCTTACTACCCTCATAGGTGCTAGAACTCTTGGTGAAGAATATGTGGATTTGATATATGTCAGCAGATCGGGAAAGAGCTTGCCCAAGGTGATACCGAGAGTGGGGTTTATCATATCGTATGCCTTGGTACCATACTTGATTTCCAAAGTAGTGAGGAAGTTTCGTTCCAAGCTGGATGATCCTCAAGAAGACACCAACGGCATTATCAATTTCTTCTCTTCATACCACAAGGTACTCGATACATTAATGAACATCCACATAGCGATCTTTTACTTCCAGGGGAATTTCTACTCGCTTTCCAAGCGGATATTCGGCTTGAGGTATGCGTTTGGCCACAATAAAGAGCCCAAAAAACTCAAACAAGCTGGAAACTATCTGTTCTTGGGTGCGATCATTCTTCTACAATTTATGGTAAAGGGTATCATCTATCTTAAGAACTATGTGGATGAAAAAGGAGGCAAAGCGGAATCTACAGAAGAAAAGTCCTCCGGCTCGCTTCAAATTGATAATATCACCAAATTAAAGAGTATCAACCTCGAGAAGGCCAATGCTGTGGTAGACCTCGATGACCCCAGCCAGTTACCATATCTTCCAGCAAATTCTCGATCTTGTATGTTGTGCCTTTCAGCGATGATGAACCCTTGTGCTGCCTACTGTGGTCACCTTTTCTGTTGGGATTGTATTGTAGACTGGTTGCGAGAGCATCCCGAGTGTCCTTTGTGCCGTCAGCTGTGTGTGGAACAGAACTTGCTTCCATTAAGATGAGTTAAAGTTGGTGAGATATTTTGGGTCACAGTCATACTAGATCCGATTTAATTATACTGCGAAGGACCAATAGTACGGGAGATTCATATTGAATTAATGTTAGTGGAGATAATTGAACTGGAGGTGTCAATTTGAATCCCAAATATTTTAAGCTCAAATGATGCTAATACAAATTTAAAATTTTTGAGATTCACATGAGGTGGTATACAATTGAACCCGGTCAAATTCCTCGTATCCAAAAGCTGATTTGAGGTGGATTTACGCCAATTTGTTTGACAGGAAAGTAATGTTCCAAATTTACAATTTATGAGTCCTACGTAGGAGACGAAAGTCAGCAAACCGCTAATATCAGCTGCTGGCCAGGTTGGTTTTCTTAATTCTGCACCCGCATCATCTCAATATACGGAAATTTTCCTTTCTGAAAGACCCTTTTGGATTGTGTAGATCCATGGTTGAAGTATCACAGAAGTCGCGTCCCTCGTTGATTGTTTGAAAAATATGCCATCTAAAATAAGATACGGACATACGATAAGAGAAGGTGACATGTCCAAATAGGATAGCCGATGATTTGATACAAACAGGATGAATGAATCAGATCAATAGTGCTAACTATAGTTTACTTTTGATTGTTTTCCTCACCAAATTTACGGTGGTCATGAAATACCGATAAATCAACTTGTGGATAAATCACCGCACTACCATGCCAAAATTCAGGTACCATAATTTATAAAAATAACATCACATTCAACCCGAATGCCAGTAGCGACTATACACTGTAATTACCGTATTATAACCCTCTCACCCTTCTTCTAATCCCGTTGTTTCATTCCTTGCTAGAGATCCAAAGATCCAAAGGTACCATCGCACGCACGACCACGGCTGAACGCGACGAAAATCGATATTCTTCAACACCACTTCCATGGCTGGTCAAGGATTTGCATTGCCGTTCTCAAGCCTGGCTGATTTGGAGAAAACAGACGCCATGAATGCAGAATACTCCAAGACCTTCAAGCCCAACAAAAAGAGCTCGCTTATCACTTCCGTTTCGTCCATAATACACCAAACTCTCAAACCAGTGACGGAATTTACCCTTAAGTATAAAAAGTTACTGCTTGTGTTGTTAACGTTGGCATGTCTCTCACTACTTACCTCGATCCCATTTGTGCCTCACTTAAGAAGTGCCAGTCCTAAGGTGGTCATTATCTTAGCTGCCAATGAAGGAGGAGGAGTTTTGAAATGGAAATCACCTCAAGAATGGTCGGTGGAAAGATCTTCCATCGCCAATAAGAAACACTACGCCAAAACTCATGGGTATGGGTTGACTATTAAGGATATGACCATCAAAAAGAGATACTCACACGAGTGGAGAGAATCATGGGAAAAAGTGGATATCATGAAACAAACAATGAGACAATTTCCTGATACCGAATGGTTTTGGTGGTTGGATTTGCATACTTATATTATGGAACCTCAAATTTCGTTGGAAGAACACTTTCTCAATGATTTGGACAATGCCACTTATAGAACCTTGGATACGTTTAATCCTTTGAACTTACCTGTAGATATTCCATATACTGATTACAACCATGAAATTGATATGATTATTACTCAGGATTGTGGTGGGTTCAATCTCGGGTCGTTTTTGATGAGACGTTCTAGCTGGAGTGAGATGCTTCTTGATATTTGGTGGGATCCAGCCATGTATGAACAAATGCACATGCAATGGGAACATAAAGAGCAGGATGCATTGGAGACATTATACTCTACTCAAGCATGGATCCGGGAGAAGGTGGGATTCTTACCCTTGAGAAAAATAAACGCTTTTCCACCTGGTGCTTGTTCCGATAAGGCGGATGATCCGCAATATTTCTACCACAACCATGACTTTGTCATCAACATGGCTGGTTGTGAATGGGGAAGAGACTGTTGGGGAGAGATGGAGCATTACAAGGCGTTGTCAAAGAAATTGCAAAAGAGATGGTGGAAGTTCTGGGCGTAACTTTATAGAACCGCTGCTCAAAACACTATTTAGATAATACTAGGTAGATAATAATCACAATGGACAAGTCTGATAAACGTAGGAAATGGTCAAAAAAAAAAAAAGACAAAAAAAAACAAAAAGAAAACGTAGTTTGTTATCAAGGTATCAAAATTATGAGTAGATTCGGTATTATAAGGGCAAGAATGTTGGCAATTACTGAGACCAAAATAGAATCTTGAAATCGACTACTTAAATAGTATCCAACTTAGTTCTTAGAGATCAATGAATAGTTCCGATAACAAAAGGTGGTTATGAAGAAGAGTTGATTTCAGTCGTAAACACTTCTATATGGAACAAAACTAGTTGACCAGCTAAAAAAAAACTTGAGGCATGGTCCACCAACGGTATATATACGAGAGACAACCAATGCTAAATGCCTCACCATAATCATACTGAGCACTACAAATGAACGAATCCGATTTACATCGACCACTAAAATGCTCCGTAGCCACTGATACAAACGACCCAGCAGTCTGAATCATACTGAACGTGTTGTGCTAAACAAAAACCCATGATTGACTAGCAGTTGTTTTTGCTTCTCACTCTCCTCTACAAAAACCCTTATGTTTTTTTGGCGTCCAAACCAGTCAATTTTACACCGCGCGCAATTCTACCAAAGGGAACTACAGAGCTAGTCACAACTCCAGCACTAAGCATCAATCTATACAACCGGTATAACCACACTCCTAACCATCCCCATCCACCATCATCCCTAACCCCCTAGCTGAAATCTACACAATTTGTTGTACCAGGTAGTTCTACTCGCTAATTTTTATCGACACTCACGACCTACTTTTCAACACAACAATGTCCGACAGTTTCTGGTTCAACGACAACGCTTTTTTGAACAGCAAGCCTGACAATGACGACTTCCTTAACAACATCTTTGACCTGAACCAGGGGTCTCCCTCCGTCAACCATGACCTCGGGCCCCAACTCGTCCAAGAGCCAGTTCAGCAGCCAGTTCAACAGCCAGTTCAACAGCCAGTTCAACAGCAGCCAGTTCAGCAGCAAGCTCACAACCTCAATCCCCAAATGTTCTTAAGGCAACCTCAGCAACAGCAGCAACAGCAACAGCAACAACAACAACAACAACTGCAACAACAACAACAACATAATCAACAGCAGCAACATAACCAACAACAACTGCAACATCCACAACAACTACAACAGCAGCAACATCAACAACAGCCTCAACAACTAGGACAAAACTTGGATCAGGCAAAGAAGGACCAGCTCAACAAAATGAGGCAGCATATCTTGCAGCAGCAGATGATTCAGAGACAACAACAGCAGCAACAACAACAACAGCAACAGCAGCAGCAACAACAGCAGCAACAGCAGCAGCAACACCAACTGCAACAACAACAACAACAACAACAACAACAGCAGCAGTCACCCGCCAACATGAATCTTATGAGCAACAACATGTCGCCCCAGATTCAGAATAGGTCGCAGGTGCCGACACCAACTCACGGAACTCCCATGATGGTCCAAAACCAAAGTTATGGTGCCAGTCCTGTCAACATGATGTCACCCCACCAGAACAATGTACTTCTCAATCAGCAGCCCTCTTCTCAAGCTCCCGTAAACTTGCAACAGGCTCCTTCTCAGAGAGTCAATAAGCCTCCAGCACCCCAGCTCGCCCAAATGCAAATTGAATTATTCTTGACGTCTCTTTACGACTTTATGACCCGCAGAGGTACTCCAATCAATCAACCACCAGTAATCAACAATAAAAAGGTCAACTTGTTTTTCTTTCACTTCTTGTCGCAAAAATTGGGTGGGCCCCAGCAATTGGTTAAGTGGGTCCAGCAGCCAAATATGAACCCTCAACAAAGTCCTTGGCTGTTAGTGGGTCAAAGACTTGGCTTGTACGAAGGCATCGACTTGCAAGACCAAGGTGCCAAGCAACAAATTGATCGTGAAATCAGCAGTTGTTACGCGAATTACTTATTTCCCTACGAACAGTATTCGGCCACCCCAGAGGGTAATAAGGACATTCAACTGAGAAAAGTTCAATTTCAAAAACAGATCTTACTCAGATTTCAACAACAGCAGCCACCGCAAAACTCACAGAACCAGGTTAATGATTTGCAAAATAGAGCAAATACTCCCCACGCTGTATCACAAATGTCCCCTCCTCAGGGCATCCAGTCTCCTGCTATCAATAATGTACCAACTCCTGGTGGAATGCCTCACCAGAGCCCTCTAGTGTCTCAGGCCCCTACTCCTCAACAACGAAAATTATCTAGGGTCAGTAATCCTTCCACCCATAACTCACCAGCTCCGACCCAATCTCCATATTTGCAGAATCTGCAAGTTAATTCAAGGACCGCTAGTATTCAGGGTCAACAATTGAACCTTCAACAAGCTCAGGCTCAACAGCTCATGCAAAGACAGGCACAATCCCAACAACAAGCTCAAGTTAGACAAAATCAATCTCAAGCCCAAGCCCAACCTCAATCACAAATACCGACACCCGCTCAATCGCAAGCCCAAGTCCAAGCTCAAAATGCCCAGGCGAAGGCTAAGGCCATGAGAGCTCAGTACCAAGCACAAGTTCAACAAGCTCAGAATGCTCAAATTCAACAAGCTCAACAAAACAGACAGGCACCACCTGAGCCAGCACCAGTTGCAATCTTTAATGAAACAGATGGGAAAGAAGAGCCCAATATCATTAAAAATTACATTCCTTTCAATAAGATTATTGATACATATGGTGGATATCCTATTAAGGAATTGTCTCAGGTTGCCAGTGAAATCGAAATTACCAAACCTGTTTATTTGTTTGCTCCTGAACTCGGAACAATTAACATGCAAGCCTTGATAATGGGACTCAAGACAGCTGAACTGAACAGTGGAGATATATTCAATTCATTGAACACATTGTTGGTGACTACGTCCGATGTCAACTATGCGTTCAAAATCGATGATTGCCTTGAGTTGTTAAACACATTATCCAAACTAGGACTCAAAGTATTAAAAAAGATTGTGGATAAGGAGGCGGTTGAAAATCCAATTGTATTTGAAGATACTAAGAACTTAAGCACCAATACTAACATAGATGATATCTTCAACAAGTACGTTGGAGACAACAAAGATGGTTTGGTAGGAGAAGAAGTGAACTTCGTGGTCAATTCATTGACAGGTGAGATTGAAGGGGATGAAGATGACGATGACATGGAAGACATCATGTTCAGCTCTTTGGCAAGCTCTTCAAACACATCGACTTCTACTACTCCAGATCCCACTAAAAACTCTAAGGACTTGGTCTTTGACATTCCAGACTATATGAGTGCACTTCAACTATTCAAACAGGAAAACAAGTATCATTTCAGTAAAATACAAACCAAGAGTGCTACAGATGATCAGATCATGTATGTTGACCAATTAATTACCATTACTATGATTTTAAGAAATATCTCATTCATTGATATCAACAAACCAACTGCTGCTGAAAATGAGCATTTCAGAACTTTATTGTTTGAGATTGTCAAGAATGTGGCGGTTCATTCGGAGAAATTTGTTTTCCATAGAAAGAGATTATGCTTACTCAAGGATTGTCTTTTGATGTTAGATAATATTGCTTACTTTGTTCAGTTAAGAAGTCTTCAAGAAGCGTTCCTTGCATTCGTGTTGTTCAGTTCGTTCGGACCCGCCTTGGAAGATGACTTTGCTATTCCTTCAACCAGTTTGGAAACACACTCGTACCTTCCATTTGGAATTGATGCATTCACCAAGATCATCGTACGTGAACCACACAATAGATCACTCATGCAAGCTGTATTAAATGGTACTTTGACCATCACCACTGCGACTTACACCAATACTAAACCATTTACCATTCAAGCTGAAGATCAAGAAGAGACCAAGAAATTGGCAGTTGCATACCTTAAGGGTGATGAAGTCGGTTTTAAGGATGGTAAGCTTTTGACTAAAGCATTCCAAACTTATATGAGTATCATTCCATTTGATGCAAATAGTTATGAGTTTTCCAAGTTCATTTTCATCAGAGCCACTACAATATCTCAATCATTATTTGGAGCCAAGCTTGTCATTGATATGGTATCACTCGAAGAAACATCTCCTACACCAAATCTTTTAGTCAAATGGCTTATCAACAATAAAGAACTTTTATTAAGCAACTTTTCAAGGGTGTCCATTGCTTTGGTGTCAGAGACTGGAAAGTTTTCCAGGGAATCTAATGAATTCAAAGTGTTGACATTGGTGTTAGTTAAATCTTTGATAGTGGTCAACTCGTTGGTTGGTAGCTTTGTGCAACTAGTAGAACAGTACCACCAGGATCCTGAACAATCCCAAACATTGTCTCAAGAAGTTGAAGAAATCAAAAATCTTTGTCGGATTATTCCTGATGCTAACTTGGCTTTGGATACTTTCCTAGCCCCTACCATTGATACCACTTTGGGTAAGGAAGTGATTAGACTTTTGGAATTACTAAGGGAATTAGAAAGGGTTTAACCGATGTTGTTTATCGGGGCCCGTTAACTGTATATGTAATAATTTACGCTGTATTATACCGTTTATAGACATGTGTGACAGTAGTTGCGATTTTGAAGGATCACATTGCCTAAAATGTCAAGCGAGCGAGCTCCCAAACGGGAAGCAGGACCCTAAACTTTAGATAAGGATTTTTCAAAATCTGTATATAAAAGAGATATTACTATAGTCAGATGAACAAATCAAACTTATCCAACTCATACAGTTATTCATTTTTAGATCATGGCTGCAACCGTCAAAATGCCCTCTGCTGCTCCCAGAGACGAAATCAAAATTCCTATGATTGCAGGAGAACATACACTTCCAGCTAGTTGGTGGACAAACGAATCGATTTTTGAGCTTGAAAAAAGGGCTATTTTCCATAAATCTTGGCTTTTTTGTATGCATTCGCTGAGGTTCACCAAGGCTGGTGACTACTTTTCATTTACCATTGCTGGAATTAACTTTTTTATAATTAAATCCAAAGTGGATGGCGAGTTAAAGGCTTTTCATAATGTCTGCCGTCACCGTGCCTATCCTATCGTACGTAAGGAGCAAGGTTCATCCACGATTTTAGGGTGCAAATACCATGGCTGGAGTTATAACAGTGATGGAAAATTAAATAAAGCTCCCCATTTCGATAATGTTGAGGGGTTTGTAAAAGAAGAAAACTCATTGTACCCCATCAAGACCCATGTGACCTCTCATGGATTGATCTTTGTGAATTTCAATAATGATCCAGAGTCATTCATAGAGTTTGACAAGTGGTATGATGGTTTGAACTCCGAACTCAACGAGTTTGATTTCGATGACTACGAATATCACATGTCGTATGAATTGGATGGTCAGTTTAATTGGAAAACTCTTATGGATGGATATCAAGAATGTTACCATTGTCCCACGGCACACCCTGGATTAAATTCTGCTTTCAAGATGGAAACCTACAAGGTGGTGCCAAAGACTAGATATTGTCGTCACTATGCTGAGATCGTACGTTCCGAACCTGCTAAGGAGGAGGTTCCAGAACAAGAAGGTTCTTGGTTCGGCTTTGGAAAGAAGGAAAAACCGGTGCAAAAGCTGGCTGCGAAAAAGGCCAATCCTGGAGGAGAATTTAATGGTCTCTGGGTATATTTATTTCCCAGTAACGGTATTAACTGCTACTCTCCAGCATGGTACTCCATTCGAGTATTGCCCCAGAGTGCCAAGCACACCATCTTGCAATATGATATATTCACCAAAAAAGGTTTGGACGATGACACCAAACGAGAATTTGTGGATTTTTTGCAGTTGGTAGAGCTCGAAGACTTCAACTTGTGTCAGCATACCCAAAAGAACTTGGACCAGGGTGTGTACTCCTCAGGATACTTGCATCCTCAAAAAGAACAAGGTGTGTTATACTACCAGGGATTGGTTCGTGATATGGTAAAGGAACACTTTGAGAAGGAACAAGCATTGGGAGCTCACATTAAACCAGCATCGGTAGCCTATTCTAAAAAGAATAAGGATATCGAGGAGTTGGAGCAAATTTGCAAGAAAGTCGATTGTAGTAGTGAGAAGGGGTTGGAATGGTGATCTACAGGTAGATATGGCCCAACTAGTTAGTGAATTGATTGGTAAATAAATTGCAGAAAGAATTCAATGTAGAAAGAAAGGAAATTACAACAATACGTTGGTTGATTTCCTTTACATCTTGTGAAAAATTATCCTTGTTTTCGTAGTATTTTACCATTACGAGTAACTATAACTAAAATTCACTACTACTAACCACTTACTTGTGTTGCTCACTTTTGAATCGTATGTATATTTTGTCTATGATTTACAGCTACAAAAGTCCCAATTTTTCCATTCTGACTTGAACAGCATTTCTATGAGCTTCCAAGCCCTCAACTGCTGCCAATGTCATCACTGCTTTTCCAATACTCTTCAACCCGGTCTCGGTGACATCTTGGGAGGTAATGTACTTTTGGAAGGTGGCAGTGTTCACACCAGAGTATTGTCTAGCGTAACCATATGTTGGCAAGGTGTGGTTGGTACCACTAGAGTAGTCACCACAAGATTCTGGAGACAAGGCACCCACGAAAACAGAACCAGCATTTTCGATGTAGTCAGGAACATATTTGCTAGCATTATCAATTTGAAGAATCAAATGTTCAGGAGCATATTTGTTTGATAACTCAAAAGCCTCTTCGTAAGTATCCACAAGAAGGGTGTAGGAGTGTGCCAAACACTTGCTGACAATTTCCTTTCTTGGCAAGACCTCAGCTTGTCTCTTGACAGCTTCTTCAAACTCTGCCAATTTTTGTGGAGTCAAACCAACACCAATAAGAATAACCTGGGAGTCCACACCGTGCTCAGCTTGTGATAACAAATCACTGGCAACAAAGTCGGCATCAGCATTACCATCAGCAACAACCAAAACTTCAGAAGGACCCGCTGGCATATCAATTGAACATAACGCCTGAGTATCGTTTTGAACGTACATCTTAGCAGCAGTGACAAATTGGTTACCTGGACCCAAAATCTTGTCACATTTCAATACACTTTCAGTACCATAAGCCATAGCAGTAACGGCTTGGGCACCTCCAGCCATGACAATGGACTTGGCACCTAATTTGTGTGCAACATATACCACCTCAGGAGTCAATTTACCGGTAGCTCTGGCCGGAGGAGAGGCAATAATAATATTCTTACATCCAGCAACTTTAGCTGGAACTCCTAACATCATAGCAGTAGAAGGTAATACTGCAGTTCCTCCAGGAACGTATAAACCGACATTTTCAATTGGTTTGGCAAAACGGGAACAGAACACACCAGGAGAGGTTTCAACAGTCATAACCTTTTCCTTAGGCAATTGAGCAGCATGGAACTTTTCAATGTTGGAAATAGAAATATCTATAGCTTCCTTCATGTCGTCTGAGATTTGCATCCAATCTTCGGGGAATGGTGCGTTTAATACTGGAGCATCCAATGTGACACCGTCGAATTTAGCAGTCAATTCTAACAATGCCTTATCTCCATCTTTCTTGACTTTATCAATAATTGGTAATACCAACTTCATGATATCGGCAGTTTTTTGAACAGGTCTGGTCAATGCCTTTTCGATAAGAGCACTGTCTGTACATTTATCAGCCGCATTGATGACTTCCATCTTGTATTCAAGTTCCACTGGTTCCTTCTTTTCAGTTGGTTCTTCTTTCTTTTCTTCCTTGATATAAGCAGGTTTAGCGTCGCCCTTACGTCTGGTAACCTTAGAACTCTTAATATCCAAGTTCTTTTCAATATCAGCCAATCTAACACCGTTCTTGATACACCAAACCATCGCAAAGTAGAACAAATCTGCACATTCCCACGCAACTTCGTTCTTACCGTCCTTTGGTGCTTCGATCAATTCGTCCAACTCTTCTTTAAGCTTAGCCACCAACAATTTTTCATCACTGAATAATCTTTTGGTATATGAGCCTTCAGGAGCATTTTGCAATCTAGTTGCAAGAGTCTGGTCTAATTTGGACAACCCAGACCCGAAACTCTCGTCCTTTTGTTTCAACTCTCCGTCGTGGAAACAGGTAAAGTTGTTTGAAAGGTGGCAGAACCCGTAGCCATCTTTAGGAGTAACAATAAACTTGACCACATCAGAGTCACAATCTTTTTCCAATTTCACTAATTCTTGAGTGGCACCACTGGTCTTGCCCTTGTACCATAACTCGTCACGACGTTTGCGGGACTGGTAAACACCTTGTTTTTCAGCTATAGCTGTCTTGATAGACTCGACTGAGGAGTACACAACTCCCAAAGCAGTGTAGGAAGGAGCGGGAGTGGTGATCAAGGTGGTGAAAAGCCCATCTGGACGATCGGTGGTTAAAGTGGAGGTGAAGATATCACCAATTGAGATTTTAGTGTTATCGGACAAACTGGTGGTTAACTTTTCAGCACTGATTATAGGATGATAACCATCTACTGCCAATCTGTTAGCAGTTTCTTGATCAATATTTTCATTTCTATAGTAAATGATTCTGTTACCATCTTGTCCATATTGCTTGAAAGTGTCCTTAGAAAGTTCGTGGGTAAACACAAACGAAGCCTGGGTTTGCAACAACTGATCTGGAACTATTTCTTGATCGAATTGAACCGCAAATCTGCTACTAGGAAGGCCTCCTTCAAGAAGCTCGTCCACGTTGTTGACTCCCACAATCACTTTTCTGATTCCTGCGTTTAAAAGTTCAACCGCTTGATCAACGGAGATTTTGGCATCAGTAGCATCAACATCAACTTGAACATCGGGAAATTGGTGGAGAAAATGCTTGGAAATTTGTACGGATTTCAAGGGGAACACGATCTGTCCAACGAGAGCAAGCGACTGGATGGCATCCTGGTCTTGAGGGCCAGAAATTAACGGTAATAGAGGAAAAGTCATAGTTACGGCTAATTATTCACTGGTATCTGAGTCATAGTGGGCGTCACGTGAAAATGACTCTATCTGATAATTGGTCCTGTACATAAGTCAGGGTGCAAGATAAGTGATTAGCCGCTAACTGAGATCACAAAAACAGGAGGTGGAAACTCTCCAAAATCAAGTGCTGTGAATTCATCAAATTTTGGCAGGGAATTCAGAAGTGTTTACAGTTTGGTGAAACGTGTAGGTGATTCGTGAAATATTTACAGTTTGGTGAAACGGAATATTCTCTTCATGAAACTCGCTAAACGATATACACACACACAATAATAGCAAATCAGCTTTCTATAGACTAGTATTAATAGCTTAATTGAGTGGTGAAAATTAGTATGATATGGAATATACAGTAGTAGAGGTCAACTATTAGCTGAAAATGCTCTGGTTCATTTTCGTCTGGTTCATTTTCTTTTCGTTCTTCCTCCTCTCGTTCTTCCTCCTTTCGTTCTTCCTTTTTTCGTTCTTCCTTTTTCGCTCTTTTTCTAACGAAATCACTTATACTTTTCTTCTACACCTCCAATTCTAATACTGAGGATCTTCATTTCTGTGTATAACTATGTACGGCATTACTATTGTATATAATCTCAATGATTTGCTTAGAAATTGAATTCTCCTCTAAACTGGTTCAAGTCCATTCCTGGCTTGACCACCTCCACCAAATCTCTTCTATCCATGGCAATGAACGCTCTCTTCAAAGTCTCCGTCAAAGCTGTCGATTGATTATGGTTCAAGGTGCTGGAACTATCCTGAACTCCCTCCACTTGGTGCATAGCCAAACCACTCAACAAATGCTCAGCGGCCTCCTTGTAGCATCCAATATTAATACATGATACTCCCAAATTGTATCTAGCTCTCACAAAAGTTGGTTTTAATGCAAGTGCCTTGAAGTATGCATCCACAGCCTCCTCAGATCTGTTGGAGTTGGCCAATGATGCTCCTAATCTATTCCATAAGACTGGATCGTCTGGTTTAATTGTTAATGCAGCCTTGAAACAATCGATGGTTTTGTCAAAATCTTCATTGGCATAGAATAATACTCCCAATCCCATCTGCACATCGGCATCCATATTGGCTTGGTTGGGTGAAAGTTGTGCTGCCTTGATGAAAAGTTCAGTGACTCTTTTATTCAATGAAAATCTATCTTCATCGGTAATGGTTGGGTTTTCTTGTCGAGCACGATCTGCAACTTGTGGATATTTAGTAGACATCCACCTTTCAAGGGTGGCGAATGCGGCATTATCATAACCTTCATTGATGTAGGAAATGGCCAATGTCATCAAGGCTTCCGAATTTTCGGGATGTAATTCCAAACACTTTTCCAAGGCCGATATACCTGCTATTTCCTTTTCGTTTTGAGTTTGAACTTCTCCCAACTTTAACCACGCATCAATATGGTTTTCGTTCTGTTGAATAGCAGCTTCAAAGGCCAATGCGGCTTCGGAAAGCTTGGCACCATTCTCCATCAACTGCAAACCTATTTCGTAAAGATCGGTGTCCTTGGGTAAGTCCAAGAATTGATTGTGCTTTTGATCTTCAAACTTGTAGTCTCCAAAATGAGCTCTTGTGGATGCATACCTGGCAAAATCTTTTTCCCATTGACTCAAATCAGCTGGAAGAGTTTCATGTTGACTTTTTTTGAACTCTTCATATTGTTGGGAAATGAAGTCATTTTCGACAGCCTCAGAGTTCAAACCATCCCACACCTCCTGGAACGTAGCCTGGTACTTATCGTCAATCACAAACTCGGGGGATCCTTCACGTTGCACGGGGTCCGCTTCGGTTTCCTTGGCAGCACTGGTAAGCTCCTCAATCTCCTTGAACTGATTGTCCCAATCAACTTGGGGTTCTTGAGTCTGCGCAGGAGCAGCTGGTTGAACCTGTTGCTGGTGGAAACCGGATCCCATCATCGACATACCCCCCATCATAGGACGATAGCCCATTCTCATGGAAGGCATGGTGGTATACTGTTGATTTGAAGGCGAGTGATGGACCTGGTCCATAGGTTTTTGCAGGAATTCCGACGCCCACTGCGAATTAAGTGGACTACCCACCTTGCCGGTATTTTGTTGTGACACTGGCGAAGGACTGTGAGTCTGGAAGTCGCCACTCCACTGCAGTTGAGAATGGTGAACCGCCGAGGGACCTCCTTGAATCATATTGAGCTCGTGTCTCATAGGCTGGAACTGGAAGTTGGTTCCTCCACCTCCTCCCATAAACTGCTCCATATTCTGTCTTTCTCTGGCACTCATAATGTTGTCCAGCTTAAAGCCTGAGCCTTGAATGACGGGTGCTTGGCCGGCACTTTGACGCTGAAGTGAGCGGTCTTCTTGGGTGTGTTTGTTGAACTGAGCAATGGCATTTCCGTTGACGGAGCAGTCTGCTCCTCCTCCTACAAAAGACATGATGAAGAAATTAGGGAATGACTGATTACTTATATAGATCACCGGCTGTGTGCAGGCGCGATTTTCATGTGCCGAGGCAAGGTGGGGAAAGATCAGAGATATACTGGGGTGGGGAGTGTACCTGGTCGTAATTATAGAAATAGTAGCTGGACCCTTATGAGTTGCAAATGATTTGTTTGTAATCGTGACATGGTGATAAGGTGATGATGGTAACTATTATAACTACTGTGATAATTTAATCAGATCATTGTGTTATTTGTGCTATCAAGAGAGTACCAGAGATGTACTTAGTATTAGCAAAGTGCGACACCACCACTAAATAAGTGAGAGGCTAAACAGCTAGTTACTGCCGCGAAATGTGGGGACGTTACTGATGATCAAAGAAATGTGAGTGAGTCAAAGAGTGCCATTAGACCAGTTTATATGGAGCTTCCAGCTTCATGATGGTTAGAGGTTTGAGACTCTTGATTAATGTTTGAGCAAGTAAAGTGATTTCATAGTGTAGCATGCATTGTCGTATACAATGCCGTAGCTCGTCTATAAGCCATCAGCTTTCTAACAAGCTCAAATAATTGATTAAATCCCAAAAATTATTTGTGAGATATATATATATATATATATTTCCAAACACGAATAAGCGCTCCTCTGGGTATGGTGAGATCAAAAATATTCTACATATCTCCAGACTTGGACCAACTATTACTCTCATTTCAATCCAGGATATATCTTCAGTTTTTGCTAGAAACTCTTGTATTTGCAACCGGTATACGCACGATGGCTGCAATTTATAGTAGGCGTAAGATTACCGAAACATGGATAATTCTTTTGAATGACCATCTGGCCTTCATCCATAGTTATCATTTTCCATTTTTCAGTCTACACTCTGGTACCAGCCCTAAGGCTTCCATCTCTCATTACTATACACATATTTATTTGTACAAGTTTAGTGATCGGCCTTTGGAGCGTTTGGTAAGACCTTCAATGAAGCTCTGATAGCTTCAACACCCTTCAACAAGTCCTCTTCGGAAATCACCAATGGTGGGGCAAGTCTGATGATGTGGTCGTGGGTTGGCTTGGCCAAGACTCCGTGGTCTCTCATGACCATACACAAGTCCCATGCGGATCTACCGTTGGTCTTGCTATCATCGATGACAATGGCGGATAATAAACCTTTTCCTCTAACTTCAGAAATCACTCCACTGAATTCATTCTTTAATTCTTCAAGCTTGGATCTCAACAAAGAACCCAATCTTTCAGCTCTTTCAACCAAGTTTTCGTCCTTGACAACGTCCAAGGCAGCAATGGCCACACGACATGCTAATGGGTTACCACCGTAAGTAGAACCATGGGAACCTGGAGTTAAAGTTGACATGATTTCTTTGGAGGACAAGACAGCAGAAACCGGAATAACACCACCGGAGATGGCCTTACCCAACAAGATGACATCTGGCTTGACACCTTCGTAGTGCTCATAACATAACAACTTACCGGTTCTAGCAATACCAGTTTGAATTTCGTCACAGATCAACAACACGTTGTGCTTCTTACACAATTCTTGGACACGAGGGAAGTAGTCGGCTGGTGGCACGACAATACCGGCTTCACCTTGGATTGGTTCCAACAAAATAGCAGCAATCTTGTCACCGGCATTGTTGAAAGCCTTTTCAACATCTTCAATCACACCGTATCTCAAAAAAGTACCCTTGGATTCACCTGGGATTTGAGGTCCGACACCCTCCAAGTATGGTCCGAAATCGGTGAATGCATCTGGATCAGTAGACATGGAAATAACCCCCAAAGTTCTACCATGGAAGTTGTCAACAGCAGACAAGATGATGGCTTCATTTTCAGGAATTCCCTTTTTAATGTAACCCCATCTTCTGGCCAACTTCAAACCGGATTCAACGGCTTCAGCACCGGTGTTCATTGGCAACACGGTTTCATAGCCAAAGTATTCAGTGATGTACTTGGCAAAAACACCAAACACATCGGAAGAGAAGGCTCTGGAACACAAGGTCAACTTAGAAGCTTGATCCACTAAGGCTTCAATGATCTTAGGGTGACAGTGACCTTGGTTGACGGCAGAGTAGGCAGACAAGAAGTCTAAGTATTCCTTACCTTCAGGATCCCAGACATGAGCACCGGAGGCCTTGGCGAAGACCACAGGCAATGGGTGGTAGTTGTGAGCGGAGTAATCGTGTTCGTATTCTCTTGCGACGGCAGAGGAGACGTTAAAGTTTGGAGCAGGCATTGTTTGGTGAAAAAACTGGAAAACGGTGCCAATTTATATTAGTGACATCGGTAGCTACTGCCTATAGGTGTTTTTAGCCCCACGTTAGGTGCGAGAAGGGAATCTGACGCCGGAGCGCCAGGAAGGCAGGAGAACGCGTGATCAATTTTTCAGTGGGGAATAACAATGTATGACGAGGAGTTAGAATGACGATATATATAGTATGACTACAATATAGACCTGATTAGTATACACGCCAATATATCACGTTGACTATGAGTTGTATCTAAGCAATTGTGGGTTAGTAAGATGAATTCTGGAGTTCCTGCAACCGAAGCAGTCTGCATACTAACCATGAGTTATGAGAAATTTCAATTGGCCTGATTGTCGTAAATTGCTAGCTGTTCTTAACGGTAAATTACAGGGGATCGGGGCATGATCTCCGTTACTTATGGCAGATCGATAGTGAACGGTCACATGTAGAAACACTCATTAAAATATAGTCTGAAAAAGCTTACACGTTAAAAGAAGCACGGTTCACAATTGTACTACCAAATTTGTAAGCTTCTTTGTATCTTTGTATTAAAGATTGTTTTATATTGGTCGGGTTGCTTGATCTGTCTACTGAAAAGATTTCTTGGGCAAACAATTGGACAACTTTGTAATAGTTTGAGAGCTCAAGAATTACGAGATCATTTGAATGCTTACTCTGGAATACAAGAGAGTATTTGTTCAAATCTTACATTTTAGCTTTAAAAATAGCCAGTTATTGTACAACATGCACGAGGTTTTAAGACAAATCAAAACTGGTAAGATAATTCTTTAATAAAAACCCGAATTTATGATTATTATTGAGTTGCTATCATTTTGTGGATCTCCGCTATACGTTACACAGAGTAATAACGTCAATAACGTTTCACTCCAATCCATGTCCTTATTTCTCTTTCTTCTTCTGACGAATCTCTTTCTACTCTCCAGTATGCTCACTATATGTTCTTTTTGTAAATACACCGAATTTTTTCTATTTTCTCAAATATATCAATTTTCTGTTTATCTTACCTGCACACCAACCGCAACATCAGAATCACCACCACCCACTGGTAGTTACGGCATCATGAGCCAATCAAACAAAAGACAGATGAACAGGGGCATCCAGGCCCAGCCCGAAGACCCCAGCGTGGCCGCCTTATCCACGCTAGGCATGAAAATCAGAAAGGCAGTTGCTGAAGGCTACAAAGGCGCCCAACACGAACAGTACAGTTATAACAAGGGAGGTCAGTTCCAAAGAGTACCACTTCCTTCCAATATGAGCGCACCCCCCTCGTTGACCAATATGGGATCCACAGTCGACTCTTCTGGATCCAGTTTGGCCGACTGGGACAGCCGCTACGATATCCAGAACGCACCAGTACAGACATTGCCCACTTATGGCCAGAAGAGAAAGCACGAAGAGGAGCTCACTCCGGGGTTGACAGGCTTTCAGCAGAAGTATGGAGATTTGGTGTTCAACGAGGAATTTTGAGGTTTGGGTAGTGGTGGATCCACTTTTTATTTCACAGTTTTTGTATTACAGTTATTAGCCGAGTGGAGACGAGACTTATGAGCTATCGTCTCCAAATATTTTGTGTATAGGGGTAAGCAATATACACCTCATTATTGTATGGAGATAACGACCTCAGCTACGCATGTAGTAGTCAAGAAACTCTAGCTCCAAAGCTGTAGTCGAAGGTTCAATTTAGCTGTGACTCCTTTCATTCACTTGCACTCTTGCAGGAACAGATTTCGAGTCTGATAAAAGTCCAACACACCATATGATCCCGCTACACTTGAATCCATAAGCAATTCCTAGACGGTGGTTAAGTAAAGCCTGTCAAATGTTCCAAGGCAATAGAAGTGAGTATGATATCAAGCAATACTTTCGAGTTTTATCTACTCATACGAAACCACATAATCCAACTGCTTTAAACTTATTATGATTGTTGGACCCAAGCCTAAACCATACACTGAATCCTTTTACACATATATTCTACTAAATACTAGTCGGATGGTAAGAACCCCCCCTCCCAATGAATATGAGAATACTCATTTGGAATCCTACCAATTGACGGTTAGGTCTAGTCCCAGCTAGATGGAGATGGAGGGACCCCGTCTGGGGTGGTCATACCGTTAATGAACTCAACTCCTCCTGGGATAACTTTCGCAATCACATTTGGCTTGTTATTCTCCTGAGAACAAATGTCAAAAAATTACCTCCAAGTTGTTGAAGTTGGTGAATTCGGAGGTGATCTCCTCCCCATTAACATTTACTTGAACTGGGTTGTAAATAATCCAATTTGACTCTGGGAAATAAGTACTCAGTTTTTAAAAATCGGCTTGTACTGTTTCTCTTGAAATATTAGTTACCAATAAGCAGATAGTAGAGATTGCTTAAAACACCCGTCCTGTAGAGACAAAACGATTATGGACTGACTCTTCTGATAGTAGTCCTAGGTGAATTTTGAATGGTATTCTATGGGTTCAACTTGAGATCGATTTTTGCACTTATACCGACTGCAAAATACCGAATAGGAATATGGTTGCGACAAAAAGGTATAATGCCAGATAATCTGACGAGGCTATAGACAGATGGTCTGATGAGTTCTGTACCAACCAAGCATTGGGAGACCCAAACGGAGGTAAATGTGGAGGAGTTGTGACTGCTTCGGATGTTGTTAGTAAGAAAAACCCATACTGCAAAGTTACCTCACCCCATATTCATAATCCACCTCAAAAATGTTGATTTTGAGAGGACAAATTGGATCCATTGAGATTTCGTAGGTGTAGGGAAAGGAGGGAGTGAATTGATGGCAAAAAGAAGTCAACCATTCCACAAAATTATTTCTAGGACTGTAATAGGTGTATAAAGATACATGGAGCACTAGTCAAAGCCCATACTGCAATACTTTAAAGTTGGATTCAATTATCAGCCAGTGTGCAAATTATTTGCTTTCATAATCACTTTGGTGTAATAATTCAACAAAAGAAAAATCTATTCTGTCCATCTGTGCTATGAGTCCTGGTCTTTTTTTTTTTCATTTACTTAATTTCATCAGTAATCAGATCGAATTCACTCCCTCCATAAATCTTTATGATCTTATGTGAATCCACCTCTGACTATTAGTAGTGTAGAATAATATCTAAGACCTATTCTGCCTCCGCTTCTAAACACTTATTCATCTTCTTCTCATTTTTCATCACCCCTTCACTTCTCACCTTTCTTTTCCCTCTTCCTCTCGTTCTTCCTCTTCCTCGTTATCTCTCAGTCGCACAATTTCACATCCCTTCAACTTAACTTCATCACCAATGCTCAACGGTGTGCTGAGGATATTGCATCTCTTCGAGGGCCTTCCCACAAAGGACAGAGCACTCCTCGGACTCCGACTTGTCACCAGCACCCTTACGCTCGTATTATGTCTCATCGTGCTCATAGGGCCATTGATTACCACCCGAATGTTCATCGGAAGAATCAACTGTGCTCATTTGGACGTGTCATACGGCCTTTACAAGTCGCTTAGAAACTCCGTGTCCTCATCTCCAAGTATCCTTGGTGGTAACGATGATTACCGGTTTCCTACTGACGATACCCTCACAAACTCAGAAATATCCATTCTTACCGAGTACGCCGAGGCACAGGTGGCCGATGCTCCTCAGTATATCTTGACATCATTGTGGAGCTGGTGCTACGGGAACTACAACACCACAAACTACAGGGATCGTTGGGGTAACCAGCATCATCGTATCCATAATCAAGTCTTGGTGTGCTCGCGATCTAATAATAGGTTTGTATTTGATTATAGACAAGAGTTGGAGCAAGTGGGGTTGAAAAGTATTTTGGCTTATGCATTCCATTCCGATCACTACGATTCTGATTACCAGTATATTTTAAAATCTCGAGATACCAGATATAAATTGGTACCTCCCGCATTAATATTTTGTGGGGCTTCCCAATTGATCCTTGTCATTTGTACACTTGTGGTGTATGGAAATCGAAAGGGTGACTTTTCGTCGGTACCCAGCATCATTGTGCATATCTTGGGGTTGGTTTCATTAGCCTCATTTATTTCCATCACCGTAGGAGCGGCCATTATCACTCAATTGTTGATTAATATTAGATCAGAAATCCACAAGAGTTTGGGATCGTTTGGGGTATCTCTACACACAGGTAAATCATGGTTTCTGATCCTTTGGGCTATCCAGGTTGTTTCTGCATTTACGCTTCTAACATGGGCTGCTCCTTTATGGTGTGCTAACCCAGCACATGAAGAAGAAGAAGATTATGAAGACATTCACTACAACAGAAGAAGCTACGTCCCAAAGCGTAGAACCATGAGTAACATGCCTCAATATAGAGACTTTACTCCCTTTAAGGACTTGGAATCAGAGATTTTGGTCGAATCCAGTGATGCTCCCAAGTCGACCTTGGGAAGGATGAAGGATAACTTAAAGACACAAGGTAAACGATTGAGCAGTTTTGGCAAAAAGATAGACCACCGTCATAGCCACAGTTTTGAGGGAGAGATGGAGCATAAACACCGGTTTGGAATCTTACACTCACTGCATGTGGATGAAGAAGAAGTGGAATTGAGAAGATTGGGAGAAACTCTCTCCAAAAAGACATCTGTCAGAAGAACAAACACTCGTTCATCTAAAACGAAACCTTCTATGATAGAAGAAAGTGAAGCAAAGAACATTCTTTATCTGGACAAAGACGAATACTTGTATCCTAGAAGAGAGACACTGAATCATTACCGAGAAGAAACTTATGATGGATACGTCAACACTCACGGAAATTTAGTTCCAAAGTTTGGGGTGCTCCATAATGATAGGAAGAGAAATTTAAGCAAGCCGTTGGAAGAGAATCCATTCGTTGCGACTTCAAGTGAGGCCACATTAGCAGGAACCGGCACCACTCCTTATGACAGTGACAGGACACTTGGTACATCTCGTGATCTTAGGCGTGAACAGTACACACTCGAGCCAGCCAGAAGAGACTCTTTTGACAATTCGATATTGGAAATGGAGGAAATAGACTTTTTGAACAGCAACAATTACACCAAAAAGTTATAGCTGGTGCTAACAAGTAAAACTCATATCAGACTTAACATGGCCACCGGATGCAACAAGGTTACCGGGACAAAACCGATAAATGTAAGTTGATCTTACAAGACAATCGTATTTATTAATAAGATATAGACATCTGAAACCAAGACAATAATAGACAGTAATTCTTCTGGCTCTCTGTTACCAGATTCTAATGGTGAGATCGATGATCACTAGATCAGATCTTAAGATACATTGGTAGGACAGGTGAGAGTGAACGAACTAATGTAATTAAATTAGCAAACTAATAGCGAGATCTGGAAGTAGTACCTGGCCACCGTCAGGGCCAAAAGTCTCTGGAGGTTTATTACGAAATTTGTAGGGGCCAATATATTTAAGTTTTGAGACAATTTATTGAGACCTTTTTGTTACTTCTAATGGGGGAAATTGGGCGGCCCTTTCCAAATTGAGAGTGCCATTAATAATCAGGTCGACCGATCGGATTCATTGGTAAGAAATCGATTGAATCAATAAGTCATTCCTCCTACATAACCCTTCTTAACTCAGTAAATATAGATCATTCTCACTGTTGAATTACCCTTTAAGAGCTTGTCGATTTAGCTGGTACCCTTACAGTAGAAACGAAAATTTACACTTTAGATGATCACCGGGTCAGTCGTTGAACCATAATCTCTTCCTTAACTGGCAAATTTTAGATTCAAAGTGTAATTTCGAGTATGGATTGAGATATGATTGAGATCCAGCCGCAGGTTGCCCGAAGTTTTACGACAAAAACAACTCGACATGTAAAAGAAGCCTAAAAGGGATTTTGAGAAGAGGCTACCAAAAACCCACACTTCAATACTACAACCATGGTTAACCCTAATTGATCGGCTCCACACCATAAAAACGTGGTGTGGGGATTTGGTGGTCGGAGCCCCCCACCTCAGCCTCTTCGCGACCTTGTACACAAATCGTAAATCCATGCCAAATACCTCTACAGATGGTCTCAGAAACAGCACGAGTACGATCCCGTCTGGACGGTTCTCGGCGTCAGACCGGCTTGGAAGATATAAGCGGTGACTTTAGCGACTTGGATCAAGAAGACTGGACTCCGTCACCTTCGTCAGTGGCCCAAACATTGGCCATGGACACTGAAGAACCCCCATTAGTGGGTAAGGCAAACCCCATGGTGTACCGGGTGATGGTGGTGACATTTTTGATCTCCTTGGTGGTGTGTTCGCTCAACTACTTGAATACGTTCTCGTGTACAAACGACAGTTTTACAACATGTTATCCCCAACTCACCATGAGGTTCCGTAATACCCCACAAGCCCGGATGTACCTTGGGGGCGCTAGAGAGGGACTCAGGATGGCATCCTACTTTGCCAAAGACTTTAGCGTCACCCTCAACGATGGTCATAAGCTCTCAGATCGAGTCCGTCATATCGATACCATCGATACATTTAGTGACAAAAACGTGTTTAAATTCAACTACAATGGGTTTTGTCGTCACAGTGTACTGTCAGGTGTTGAGTCATGTACTTACTCCCATGGTCTTGATCTCTTCTCGTCGCTCATTAAAGATATCGGACTCCAGTTGGGACTTGTATCCAAAGCTGAAAATCCTACTGAAATAGGTGAAAGCTTGGTGACGGCATACTCACTGTCTCTCGAAAGTTTGGGCCCTTTCTTCGAAAGAAAGCCGGCTTCTAATCCAAAGGAAAAGCAAAAGGAAGACAAGCAAGAAAGCAGTTATATCGACAAGGCAAAAGAAATGAAAGGATTTGGCAAAAGTATCACCACCATAACCTCTATACTGATGTTTGTGTCGGTACTTCTTGTCTTAGTCCAAGGCAATGTCGTGCTTTATTTAATTGGAAATCAAACTCCCAACCCCCAATTCACCCTCAAGAAACTTATCTTGGGTCCTATAATATTAACCTCCATACTTACCTTGCTTAGCTTGATGCAATTGGCAGGAGAACTTCGTTATTTTTACAAGTTGTACCGTTTCTTTAACAGCGTGGACGTTGCTACAATTGTGCGGACCCTGGGATTTTACATCATGTTGATAACGATCTTTCTCAATATTTGTCTAGAATCGGTACTCATACTCTTGTTCTATAGAAAATGATATATCCATTAGTCACTAGTATATATTATGTGACCTTAGTTTCCGAAAACTTGCTTGAAGGCTTGTTCAAAATCGGCAATAAGGTCGTCGATGAATTCGGTACCAACAGAAACTCTGATCAAGTCCTTAGTAACACCAGAGTTCTTCTTTTCTTCTTCGGTTAATTGTTGATGAGTGGTGTACCATGGAGCAATTGTTAAAGTCTTGGAGTCACCCACGTTAGCCAAATTGGAGGCGATTTTCAAAGCATCCACAACTCTTGGAGAAGCTTCTTGGAATTCATCTTCAGGCTTTTCTGGCAAATCAGCGACTCCAAAAGAGAAAATACCACCGTAAGTGTTCTTGTGTACCAAGTATTTCTTACTTCTTTCGTGATCTCTGTGAGAAGGTAAACCTAAGTAAGAAACCCATTTAACGTATGGAGATTTTTCCAAGTAGGTGGCCAACTTTAATGCGTTTTCGGATTGTCTGTCTACTCTTAAAGATAAAGTTTCCAAACCTTGTAACAACAAGAAGGCACCGAATGGGTTCAAACAAGGACCCAAATCTCTCAAGAGTTCGATTTGAGCGTGACCGATAAATGCCTTTTCACCCAAAGCTTCACTTAAAATCAACCCATGGTAACCTTCAGAAGGCTTGGAAAATTGAGGGAACTTCTCAGGGTATTTAGTCCATGGGAATTTACCAGAATCAACAATCACACCACCAATGGTAGTACCATGACCACCGATCCACTTGGTAGCAGAGTGAACAATGATATCCACACCATGGTCGAAAGGACGGATCAAGTAACCACCAGCACCGAAGGTGTTATCAACAACCACAGGAACACCTTTATCATGAGCGATTTTCACGATTTTTTCAAAATCAGGCACATTGAATTTAGGGTTACCAATGGATTCCAAGTAGACAGCCTTGGTCTTTTCATCGATTAACTTTTCGAAATCTTCAGGTTCATCACCATTAACGAAACGAGTCTCAATTCCAAATCTCTTGAAAGCGACCTTGAACTGATTATAAGATCCACCGTACAAGAAACTAGTGGCAACCACGTTATCACCAGAGTGAGCCAAACTAGCAATGGCAATGGCTTGAGCAGCCACACCCGAGGAAACTGACAAAGCACCAACACCACCTTCAAGAGCAGCGATTCTTTTTTCGAAAACCGCATTGGTAGGGTTGTTAAGACGAGAGTAAATGAACCCATCTTCTTCTAAACCAAACAACTTAGCACCATGTTTAGAATCATTGAATACAAAAGAAGTACTGGCATAGATTGGAGGAGCTCTGGAGTTGTGAGGGCCTTCAATATCCTGACCGGCATGAAGTTGAAGGGTGTCGAAATGAGAAGGCATGATGAACTAATTGAAGGACAATTGAAGAAGAATTGAGGAAACTACGAGGCTCTTATATACTGGGGTAAAGCCAGGGGCCGGAATTGGCCATTTCACGTGGAATGGGCCTGGGTATCAATGGTTTGGTTATTCCCCTATAAAGTGTGGCACGCACCATGCCAAATCGGGTCTGGTAAGCGCAGATCATATTGGTGCCCACAAGAATGGGTAGTAGCCGACACCGTAAATCTTACCGGTTCCAGACATTCACCCGAGCTGAACCATACTGAACCATAATGAACCATAACGATCCGTGCATTGTTTTTTTGATCTGGTTTAATTTGAATTACGTTCTTTTTCTTTAAGCCCTTTTAGCGTTTGAGTTCGATTTAGTTTTGGGTTTCTTTCTCCACAATTTTAATGGACTCGCACTGGCCATTTTGGTGGGACCGCACACTCACTATAAATAATCCTATAGACCCGTACTCCGCTACGTTTCTACGGTTAAGCCTCTATAGCGAAGATTGGCGTCGTGAAGGTTGCAGCGGGGCGACAGCATCGTACGGCTGAACGTAAATCTCGTACGGCTGAGATAGCTAATTCAACTAAGGCATTGGTGGAGAATGGGACGATCCATACGGCTGAACCTGTCATGATTTACGTCTGTAATTGAAAATAATCGGGCCGTACATGGTTCGTGTTGGTGTAGCCTGTTCCAAAACGTCACCGAAATCGCTCCTAATTGTTCTCTTATCAAGCATTGAAAATATCACTAAATAATGGCAAAAAGTGACTGAGTCTGTCAATTCCACCAAATTAGTCTTGTCACCATTCATCATGACTAGTAGTCTCTCTTACACAAATAGCTCCACATAATTTTATGGCTGGCCTCCCTGGGCTTATCCCTATAAAGGCTCTTTCGGTCCGATCATAAGAATTCCCAGATCACGTCTGATTCTGGCGGACATCTTCTGATCTTTGTCCTGTACTCGCATATCCACTTTCGGCCTCCTATTTTGGTCTCGGCTCGGTTTTGTGCTGCGAATCAATGTCACCGGTCCTCTATGGTTCCATCAGAACAGTGTCTAGGCACCACAACTAAAGGTACCAGATGTAAAATAAAGGTAGCATCGGGTTACTGTCACCATCATGTGCTGCAGCTGAAAAACTCCCAGCAAAAACCACTGAAATCGGACCACAGTCCTCACAAAACAACGCATTCTTCGAGCCAACACATCCCCAGCTCTAATGGCCCCAAAACTGCTCATGTGAAGATCTCTCCCTCTAAAGCGAACACCCCACCATCGTTCCAGTTTATCCCCTCGAAACCCGATCAAAAGCTCGATTCAAAGCCTGGCTACATTTATATGTATACATTTGCCAAACTCTACCAAGGAGAGAAGCACTGGCTACAAGCAAAGAACATTCCAGGGTCAAAACAGGAGGACTGGAACTATTTTGACTCCAAGAAATCCCAGTTTATTCTCATCAAAATAGGTATGACCACTCAGACAGTACAGAAACGGTTCAAGCAATGGGAGATTAAATGCAGACAACAGATTGTAGATATGCTGCCAGCATCAACACCGATGCCTCCTCGTTCCAAAATAGACCATCTTCTCCAAAACTTATCCCGGAATTTTTCCAAGCTTTCTATCAAATCTCAGACTATTCAAAAATATGAATCCTTTAAACCAACTGAAAGAGGGTTTTATTGTGGTAAAAATCTTGCTTTCGTGGAAGCTGAAATCCATCGACAATTAAGGCGAGTTTACGGATACGGAGAAGTGATATGTCGAGGGTGTAATTCTGAAGATTCACCCACCGGATATCATATGCATACAGAATGGTTCTTAATCCCCAAAAATGAGGTTACTAAAGTTTACAAAACTATAAACTCGATTTGTTTACAATACGGATAAATTTCTGCTTTTAGTATGGAAAACTTTTATTAATACAATCACAACATTAACGTCACGATAACGTTACAAAATATTTTAAATATATTCGAACAACACTTCAACCCGTTCAAGTGTTCATATAAGTGGATGGATCAACACCTTCTTCTGGGAATTCGGTGATTTTAACATCGAATCTAGATTGAATCTTTTCCAACACTTCTTCATCTTCCTTGTTAGAAACAAGAGAGATAGCCAAACCCTTGGTACCGAATCTACCAGCTCTACCAACTCTATGTAAGTATTGGTCAGCTTCATTTGGCAAATCGTAATTGATGGCCAAGTTGATTCTTTCGATATCAATACCTCTACCAAACACATCAGTAGAAACACAAATACGCTTGTTGAATTCCTTGAAGGACTTGTATCTTTCAATTCTTTCTTCTTGTGGTAAACCAGAGTGTACCGCAATAGAAGGGAAGTTACAAGAACATAACAATTTGTTCAATTGATCAGCTCTTTGAGTGGACTTAACAAAAATAATAACTTGGTTAAATTCCAAAGAATCCAATAAATCAGATAACTTTCTATTCTTTTCCTTTTCTTCCAACTTAAAGTAGTATTGTTGTAAACCATGTAAGGTTAATTTGGCTTCATCATCAACGTAGATTTCCAATGGGTTTTGCATGAATTTCTTACAAACTGGACGGATTTCTTGGGACAAGGTAGCAGAAAACATCATAACTTGCTTTTGGTGAGGAGTGCTACGGAAAATATCTTGAACATCTCTTCTCATGTCAATAGATTCCAAAACCTTGTCACATTCATCGATGACGAATGACTTGACGTTGGCCAAACGAATGGCCTTTTCCTTGACTAAAGCATGTAATCTACCAGGAGTGGCAACCACAATATGAGGGCAGGTGTCCTTACTCTTCAACTTTTCAATGTCCTTCTTGATTGGAGTACCACCGTAGAAAACTTCAGTCTTGACGTCTGGCATATATTTGGAGAATCTGGCGTATTCATTTCTGATTTGGTAAGCCAATTCTCTGGTGTGACAAATAACCAAGGTGGAGATTTCACCAGCAACTGGGTCTAATTGTTGCAAAGTTGACAACACGAAAACGGCAGTCTTACCCAAACCAGACTTGGCTTGACAGAGTACATCAGTACCCAAGATGGATTGTGGAATACAAACTTGTTGAACTAAATGTTAGTGAATGATATATGAGAATGAGACAGGCCATTGGCCCGGATAGGAGGAAATGGAGGATGATAAAGTACAATGGAACTTGACACTGGAAGGTGCTTGTGAATATAGTCGCATCACCTTCGATACATTCGCGGTGCGAAGCTGGTTTATACTGGTGAGGTATTATCAGATTCAATGGGCGTTGTAGAAGGTCCACTCTCGAATTCATCAGTCCACATGAGTCTGGACTCGTGACCGGACTAAACTGGACTGGACTGGACTGGAATAACAATATCACGTATTATCCTGAGCTTGGCCTATCTTTGGTGGCACACGTTATCTGATAGACAACGCGTCTTCAATGCCTATTTGTCTATACGAACCTTCAGATGGATGTTCGAAACCACAGTCACCGATGGCTCTCAACAATTCTGGCTTCAATAAGAAATCTCTGAACCCGGTGGCGTGAATACCAACGTAGGAGCCCTTTTTGTCGGCTTCCTTGTCGTTTTCAGCATCGCCGGCCCCGGTGGCTGGGGCAGTGGTTGGAACGGCGATTTCTTCGGAGTCGGAGTAATCCAATAATTCTTCTTGGCCTTCGTGGGACATGATGGTGGATGGGATGTTTGGTGGGTTTTGATTTTTTCAACGTTGTGCTGGATGGACACGGCGGTGCGAGGCACGACCGCGGTACGGGCACGACGGCGGCCCTTTTTTGAGGTAGCTGTGCTAGCAATAGTAGATGAATTGGTAATTAAAGCCCAAGTCATGTTTAGAAACGTATTATCAGTTTATCGCGGTTCCATTGCTAGAAATGTGCGAATTGTGAGGCCGTTTTCTGCCAGTTCTAGAGCCCAATTTTTCGGAGGTAAATCTGATATTTCCGAGGAACAAGCCAAGACACTCAGCAAGTTTGGTGACACCTTAAAGACTAACCCTGAACTTTCTGAGTTGTTGGAAGGATTCCAGACGCTTTTGGCATCCAAGGGCATTGCCACCGGTGGATCTCCTCCATCGCTCACACAAATGATGAAAATCCTTGCTGACAAGGATATCAGGGAACATTTGGGCAAATTGAAGAGTGTTTTGGACTCTGCTAACATCAAGATTAACCAAGAAGATTTGTCTGCGTTGACCGATATGTTTCTTTCGAGAAAGAGTGATAAAAAGTGATTAAAAGAGGTCAATGGATTTAATGAGAGTCAATGACAGTCATTTGATTTAGCAGGAATGAATGGATTCTTGTCATCAAATCTGTGTCTTGGCCCTTAGAATATTAAAAGTTTTTGAAGTAAAGGTTTCCATAAGCACAAGTTCAATTTTTAGACTTCAATGTATGATAAAGAATGTGTTGAAGTAGAAGCTGTGTAGTTGATAAGGAACCAGCTAGGAGATTAGGGAGTCGTGGTACAAGGTGGACTGATTCGGTAATGTGGAAATGTTTACAACTGAAATAAAATCTAGGTGGTATGCTCTTCTTAACTGACAATTTATCACCACTGACTTACCATAGGTGATAAGAAGGGTGTTATTATCAAGCCTAGACAAAAGTTCACCAAAGAAGTCTTCGTTATCTAATTCCTATCCAATGTTTTACTACACTATAAACACCTATTTGAATACGGGGAGTGTTATTATTACAAAAGGAGTGGGTAAGTTCATAAGTTTCTGATATCGTAGTCATCACTATTAAAACGCTCATGGGCAGTTTACAGTATCTTATTACATCTTCATAACTCTTTAGTTTGTCGAATATCATCATTCATTGGACTATATACATCTTAGCTTTTATTTACTTCTTTGCAAACGATGCAGAAATATTTGCAGCCTCTTCCACTCCTCTAGCAATACCTCCACGTACACCTGCATCCTCCATCTTTAAAAGACCTCCAATGGTGGTTCCTCCTGGAGTACACACCTTACTCTTGAGCACCGCTGGATGGTCACCGGTTTCCAACACCATTCTGGCGGTTCCTTCCATGACCTTGGCAGCTGCGATCTTAGCCACCTCGAACGGAAGTCCCATCCTTACACCTCCATCGATCAACGACTCCATCATCATTAAGCAGAAGGCAGGACCTGACCCAACAAGGGCAGTGGCAGCATCCATATTTTTTTCTGGGATTTTAAGAGCCACCCCGACTGTGTCTACAAGTTTCATCACCAAATCTCCATACTTCTCTTCAGCCTCAGCAGAAAATGAAACTGCTGCAGTACCACATCCGAACTTGGCGGGAGTGTTGGTCATCACCTTGGCCACGTATGATGAGAAAATCAGTAACTCAGCAATGGTGGTACCTGCCAATAATGAGATCACCAATTGGGTTCCAGTCAAGGAATCTTTGATTTGATCATACACTGTTTGGTACATGTAAGGTTTGCACCCCAAGATGATGATGTCGGCTTCCGCTACGGCAGCAGCATTGTCCTTACCGTACTTAACTTCTACTCTGGAGTCGTCAAAACTGGATTTGAGAGCCAGGGCCGATTTTTCAGAGTTGACACAGGCGATGATTTTGGCGGGAGCTGGATCGACGCTAGACTTGAGAATGGCGGAGGCCACGGCAGTGCCCATGACACCGCATCCTAAGACGGTAATGGTATAGTCCTTCATGATACAGTGGAGTAAGTGGTGATTAATGATGATTTTCCCATATCGCACTTGCCTTCTTTGTGAGTCAGAATCGGGACAATCTCCAGGCTAAGATATGGTGAGGATTGAAAGAAAGCAAGAGAAAGCGAGAGAGTGAGAGTGAGAGAAAACGATTTGGGACAGCAATACAAAGTGGGTAATGGATATCACCATGAAGCGAAAGTCTGTGACCCCACGATAGTACCAAGCAAGACTAGGGAGATAAAAAGTAGTCGGAGACAAATTAGAAATACACCAATAGAGATATTATCAGCCAGGTGAGTCACTAACTTTTCACTTTTGGAAATAAAGTCAAAGTTATCGTTCATTCCTAGTATCCCCATGAAGTAGATTGGAGACATGAGAGCACAAAGACTCTAAATATATCTCGTAATTGTTACGCTCTTCTGGTAGACTTTTTCTGGTAGACCTTTCGTATATACCTATAGTATAGACTTTTGAATTCGTATTCCTTTCAATTCTTGTTATTTTCCGATTCTTTTCTTATTCTTGAACCGGTAGCTTCATGGTCTCACTTCACACAATAACCTCATGCATTTCTCCCAAACCTTTACAAAGCTCTTCAATATAACTCCTCTCCCCAATTCTGTTGACCGTTTTTTACACTATCGTAACTCAACCTCGCTCGGCTTCCTACAACCTACCCGATGCGGCAGTCGGCGCTCGCCAAACCAATTTCTGGCCCGGGCTCCAACCTCAGCCCACCGATTGGAATTTTTACGGGGCTCCAAAATTATTACTACTCTCTTCTATTGGCATTAAATCGTCCGATAGTCTCCACAGATTTATTCCCATCGTTGCTGCTAGAGGAGCTGCTGCTTGTTTTGAATTCCTCACCCACACTTCAGCAAATTTTTTGTCTCCCATACCCTTTGAAATCTCAGTTAGTTGAGGGCAACTCAAGATTATCTTTGGATTTTGTTAGAAACCAGTGGGGTTTTCTATCAGTTTTATATTCGCACGGACTCCAGGATTCTGGTGTACTAATTTTCAACAAATTTTCTTCTATTTTCGTGCTTAGGCGGGGTGTTTTTGACCTGCTGTCGGAATTCCTTTAACAAGTTCATTTACATCCATCATGTATGACAAACTGCTCCTACAACCATGTCCCGAGCTCCACCCCACCCATGAACAATTTCTAGACCCTATTGGGTACTTGTCACTGGCAGAAGTGGCACGTTTGGGTGCTGAATTCGGGATAGTCAAAATCGTCCCTCCAGAGGATTGGAAACCTCCATTTCTGATAGCTCCAACGTTCAAATTTCACACCCGGCTTCAAAAGCTTAGTGACTTGGGCTTGACCACCCGTTCCAGGAAGTTTTTCAGAGATAACATCAACCGTTTTTTGAAGATGCGGAGAAAAAGACAACTCAAGCTTTACTTTTCAGTCAGAAGCTCAGGAAGAGAGAGAGTCAAGGTTTACTACTACGATTTGTACCTCGAGGTCGAAAGATTGGGAGGCTTTGATGCGTTGAACGATGCACTGTGGGAATCCATCAATCAAAAATTCGGAATTCAAGATTCGAAATCTCACAGCATAAGAAATGAATATGAAGCCAGTATCAGAGCATATGCACTTTATTTGTCACATAACAATCTGAACTACGATTTTCCTGATTCAGAATCAGATGATGAATTTGATAATTGTCTTATTTGTGGAAAACATGATCATCCTTCTAAAACTCTACTTTGTGACAACTGTGATAATCCCTACCATATGACATGCCTTGCCAGTCCTATGAACACTATCCCAACCGGTACTTGGTATTGTGACAAATGCTTAATCGGAACAGGAGAGTACGGGTTCGAAGAACATGTGGATATTAAATATGATTTACCTGAATTTTATCAGATGTGTCAGGAATTTGAAAGAGATTTTGTTAAGGACTACAACAATAACGAGCCATTAACAGTTGATTTGATCGAAAAGAAATTCTGGGAGTTTGTGGATATCCAAAAATCAGATTTAGAAGTGAAATATGGGGCGGATATTCATAACTTGAAACCAGGAGAAATCAGTGGGTTTCCAATGCCAAATACTCCAGGTATACCCTTGGATGATCCTTTGATTCAAAAATACATCAATCATCCTTTCAATTTGACCAAATTACCATTTGCTAAAGGATCTTTACTCAACTATATTAATACTTCCATTTCTGGTATGACTGTTCCTTGGATTTACATTGGTACTTTACTCTCAACCTTTTGTTGGCACGTTGAGGATCATTATACCCTTTCAGCCAATTATTGTCATTTCGGAGCCACCAAGAAATGGTACGGTATTCCGTCTTCACAGGCAGACCAGTTTGAGAGACTTATGAAGGATAGTGCCCCAGATTTATTCAAGAAACAACCAGACTTATTACACCAATTAGTGACCTTACTTTCCCCAATGACACTTGTTAAAAACAACATTAAATGTGTTTATGCTGATCAGAATCCCAACGAGTTTGTGATCACATTCCCAAGGGTGTACCATTCAGGATTCAATTGTGGGTTTAACTTCAATGAGGCTGTCAATTTTACTATGGACGAATGGCTTGAACACGGAGAAAAATCCATTGATGATTACAAGTTGATAAAGAAAGAAAATGTTTTTAATCATTACCAATTGATTGAGAACATTATCAGAGAGTTTAACAGCAAGATGAGCAATCAGCAACAAATTAGTGCCAAAGAGTTGAATTTAGCACACCGTTGCTTAGCCAGTTTTGAACGATTTATAAGCAAACAAAACCACGTTTTGGAATCGTTGGATAAATCGAAATATTTGATACAACACCGGTCCAAGACATTTCAACCTCGAAGTTTCATAGATGAACAAAATGGGAACTTTAGTCTGGTTCAAAACGATGAAGAAGAAGATTTATGTGAGACTTGCAAGACTCATATTTCCTATCAATACTGTATTATTAATAACAAATCACATGAGTTTGGTATCAACAAGCCGGAAGTCAAACAAGAACCGTTATCGCCCAAACAGGAAAGCGACGTGACACCTCCAGCGATACTCAATACCCGGATTCCTATCCATCAATTACTCACCCCAGAAGCATCGCCTTATGATACTCACAAACCTGGAACCAAAGTAGACTTGAGCAAAATCACTCGATCCGAAGCATCTCAACAACTATCACAACTAAACGAAACAGAATTGAAGTTGTGCAGAGAGGCTGAGTTCAAACAACTCGTGGATAATGCCAAGAGAACGGCCGTAGAAAGTGAAGACAACAACAGGCGTCGAAAGTCAAGAAGAATTCAGTTGTTGGAGGAGAAACCTTTGCAAGAAATGAGCAAAATTAGAAATAGCAAGATGTCTATGGTGCAAGTCAAATCCAGTATACGTCAATTAAACCAAAAGGACAATATCAAATTGTGTTTGGAGTGTTTGACTAAACACTATGGGCCAAGTGGTGCCAGTGTTCCTGAGGGAACTGTTTTGTTGTATGAAATTCTGCCCTCCAAATTGGACGAGTTGGTTGAGGAGACTAGAAGAAATCTCACCTGCCAATGATCTTATTTGTATGTATTTGACTAATGATTGCCATAGGATTAGAGGCATATTTATAATGAATGATGAACGATTAAAAATGTAGCGAAATAAGTAAAATTTCAAATGTGACAGAAAAATTGGATATGTGATATAGAGAACTCTATTATGATTTGATACGTATAAGAATTTTGTTAATATCCATGGCTACTATTACTCGGCTGAAATCACACTTGTAGAGTCTGTCTGGAGAGTAAGTGTAAGCGAGGATCAGGTTCCATTTATTCTTGAGTTGGTTCCATGATACTTAATCTCAATACTGTTGGAGGACAAATCCGTTCTCGAGCTGTTAAGTTTTCAATCTATTTTTGAACATGTCTTTGAATTATTTGCCCACTCAAAAACCTCCCTATTACTGAATGGTACACTCTATTTAACTAATCTTTTGTCCTTATTCCATAAAATTTAGTTCAGGAAGCCAAGACATGAAATGTTATGAGCCCAACTGGTGGAATTTATCAACCCATTACCAAGACCAGTGAAACGTCATGACTGATGAGCATGACAATAAGACATTCACTCCCACTATGTACTCAGCTCAGATTGAGTCTACAAGTGAAAAAACGTTTGGGGAATTCCTATATGGAGATTCCTCTAACTCTTTTTTTTTGTATCATCCGCAAGTTGTCTGTTAATTATGAGACTTATTAAGTCAACTTTTCCTTTTTGTAGTACAACAATTTTGACAAGATTTTATTTCTTAGGCCACAAGCCCTGGGCCAGACCTCTAAATCCGCATACATGGTTTTTAAATAGCTTGATCCCTCCAGTGAATCCACAACAATGATTCTTCCAATTATTTTAATAGCCTCAATATTGCTCAGTCTTACCGAAGCTCTTCCCAAAAGATCAGTCCAAACTGTATTGATAACAAATTCCATTGGGTCGGGAAAACCCCATGTGGTCAAGCTGATTGATACCAATTCAAGCGCTATTGTTAGCTTTAGAAAAGGCAAGAAGGTAAATCAGTACAGGGTGGTTTCGCAAGAAATTGGATGGACAGAATTTGTTCCTATTGGTATGTGCTATTCTATTGAATCTGCGAGCTCCAGTCCCGGTATCAATTTCAAAGAAAAGTATAAGGTAAGGTATAAATATGACGAGAAGGATAAGATTCCCTTCAATGCGCTAGTGAAACTTCTTGATCCTCCAAAAAATTATAAAGTGAGTCGAGCAGATACTCAAGTTGGAAGTATGGAATGCAAATTTGATGGTGGAGAACAAGCCCAAGGCCAAGCCTCGAGGTTGGTTCAGCTCTACACGGCCCAAACCCGAGTCTGTGATTATCCCGAGGAGAATTGTCAAAAATGGAGCAAAAACGTCACTGGCCAAGTTGCACTTCGTGGAGGTAGAGACTCGATGTCGGTGCTTGGAGTTTGTGCACAAGGCAAGCAACTAACCTCTTGTGGGTAACGGTTTGCAAACAAAAAGGTAAGAAGTGAGTAAAGTAGATGAATATATGATTATGGAAACCAAGTGAACCAACTAGACAGGCTATCAAAGACACCTGGATAAATAAAGTATTAAGTCAATTAGTCAAATGATTAATAGAACTAGATAAAAAAATCATTCAGACTACTTGATACTCTTGTGACAATCAGCTAAGTAATCAAGGCAGCTAGATGAATAAATTATCAAGACAATTAGTTCAATAATTTTTGAAGGTTGAACGAGTGGAGCTCATAAGGTGATCAATCGTTGCTTTAGGAACTTGTAGTGTGACTGAGTGTGACGAGTCTTTTCGCTTAATGTAAACCTGTAATGCTCCAGCTCTTTGTTGTATCTTATAAGCACTGGAGGTTGTTCCCATTCTAGTGGGTTTCGGAGGCTGGATATAAAGTTAACTGACACAATCTCTCGCACTAGACTTGGTCTTGATGTTATACGAATATCACCGTTACAACCATCTAAGAATGTGTTTGGAATGGGGGCTCTTCCATATGGAGAGCGGTGTACTAGCAACACCTAAGTTGTTGATCTATTTCTTCCACCCAAATTGGTTTGCTGCACTTTTTGCAATCTTGGCTGCGAATAGTCGACGAAGAGCTACGAGTTGAGGTGATGCTGGAAAGGCATTCAGGAGATGAAGAGGGGCTGCTGTGTATGGTGAATCAATGGGCTATTGAGCGCGTTGGTCAAGATTTAAATTGAGCCTGAGTTTTGGACTTTCTGCTACTGTTGTTTAAGTACTCTCGTCGTGGATGCTGAAATTTCCCACCATAAATTGGGGAGCCCTGGTAAGTGACTTTGAAAACTTTAGCAGGAAGTGGTTTTACAAGCGATTATCTTCAACTGACAGAGAAGAGAAGGCACAGATCAATCATGATTACATAGTTACAGAATATTTTAGTTCTTTTGAACGGGTATTTAAAGTATCTGACCAATCCTGTGGAAATTTGATAACCTATTTTTTTTTTTAATTTTGTTTTGGTTTTTCACCAATTGATACCACAGGATAATCCATAATACCTAATTTCGTCTTGAACGGTCTCTTGTGCCGCTTCTTTTATGGACACCTTGACTGGTTAATAGTGGCGACACGTGACCGGGCACTTATTGGATTTCCCCATTGGTCAGTCACCGTGGTTACCCTGGATTATAACTGTGGAATACCTAATCGGTCAATAGAAGATATACGATATTGGTTTTATAGTGGCAGCACTAATTAGGCAAATATAAGGCAAAACCGTTGGATTAGAATGATTTTTGGACCAGGAAGTGCCGGAAAAATCACCAATAAATAGAATCGGGGGTGGAGTTCCCATCGATGATATTTATAAAGTTGTAGCTTACAATAATCACCATGTTTAAACCATTTCAACCCATATTATTCGGGTATTTGCTGGAGTTAAGTTAGGCAAATGTTAAGGTGCACTGCGGGTAACCCCCACTCGTCCAATAAAATCCTCGTCGCACCTCTACCGGAGTCCTGCCGAACCGCGCGCTTTCATTGGCTGGCTGCAACCCTCACCTCCCGCCAACGAAAATATAATACTGGCTTTCCTCCACCAAATTTTTTCAAACCTTTTCTTCTACAAAGAGTGTTTAACCAAAGTTGTTAACGATGGTTCTTCCCAAATTGTTTCACAATGCTTCACGCAGTGCCTTTACTGCTGCCAAGCGTAACTTCATGTTTAACAGAGGTTTAGCTTCTGCTGCCCCTACCGCTGGTAAGGTTAGGTATGTATTGATAGTTGTTCCCAGGAGTCGAATCAATTGAGCTCAATCACAGAGAGGAATGGGCAGGATTAGTGGATTGAGCCATGGTGGATGGATTCGGGCGTGGAATCATTGGTTTGGCGGATCCGGAGTGTTGTCTGACTTAGTACAGGTGTTGTCCGGGAGAGGTTTGACCAGTGTGATTTGGTCTAAATGATCAAGTTGATCTAGACGATCCATCATCACTATTACTGAGTTTCCCGTGGGCTGTCCTATAACATCATTTACTCGGAGGTTGCTCCGTCTACGTTGACCCTCAATTGCCGTTCTCGCTCGTCGATTTTTCATTTTTCACTCCCTCACTTTTTTCTAAATACTAACATGCAGAGCCGTCATTGGTGCCGTTGTCGATGTCCAATTCGAAGAAGGTAACGTCCCATCCATTTTGAATGCCTTGACCCTTAAGAACGGTGAACACGACTTGGTGTTGGAAGTTGCCCAACATTTAGGTGAAAACACCGTCAGAGCCATTGCTATGGACGGTACTGAAGGTTTGGTTAGAGGTACCTCTGTCACTGACACTGGTGCTCCAATTTCCGTTCCTGTCGGTCGTGGTACCTTAGGTCGTATCATCAACGTTGTTGGTGAACCAATCGATGAAAGAGGTCCAATTGAATCCAAGCAAAGAAACCCAATTCACGCTGATCCTCCATCATTCGTTGAACAATCTACTTCTGCCGAAGTTTTGGAAACCGGTATTAAGGTTGTCGACTTATTGGCCCCATACGCCAGAGGTGGTAAGATTGGTTTGTTCGGTGGTGCCGGTGTCGGTAAGACCGTGTTTATTCAAGAATTGATTAACAACATTGCCAAGGCTCATGGTGGTTTCTCTGTCTTTACCGGTGTCGGTGAAAGAACCAGAGAAGGTAACGATTTGTACCGTGAAATGAAGGAAACTGGTGTCATCAACTTAGAAGGTGACTCTAAGGTCGCCTTGGTTTTCGGTCAAATGAACGAACCACCAGGTGCTAGAGCTAGAGTTGCTTTGACTGGTTTGACCATTGCTGAATACTTCAGAGATGAAGAAGGTCAAGATGTCTTGTTGTTCGTTGACAACATTTTCAGATTCACTCAAGCTGGTTCCGAAGTGTCTGCTTTGTTAGGTCGTATTCCATCTGCCGTCGGTTATCAACCAACCTTGGCCACTGATATGGGTCTTTTGCAAGAACGTATTACCACCACCAAGAAGGGTTCCGTCACTTCCGTCCAAGCTGTTTATGTCCCAGCTGATGATTTGACTGATCCTGCTCCAGCCACCACTTTCGCTCACTTGGATGCTACCACTGTGTTGTCTAGAGGTATCTCTGAATTGGGTATTTACCCAGCTGTCGATCCATTGGATTCCAAGTCTAGATTGTTAGATGTTGCTGTCGTTGGTAAGGAACATTATGAAGTTGCCACCGGTGTTCAAGAAACCTTGCAAGCTTACAAGTCCTTACAAGATATCATTGCCATTTTAGGTATGGATGAATTGTCCGAAGCTGACAAGTTGACTGTCGAAAGAGCTCGTAAGATCCAAAGATTCTTGTCTCAACCATTCGCCGTCGCTGAAGTTTTCACTGGTATCTCTGGTAAGTTGGTCAGATTGGAAGAAACCGTCAAGTCTTTCAAGGAAGTTCTCGAAGGTAAGTACGATCACCTCCCAGAAAATGCTTTCTACATGGTTGGTGGTATCGAAGATGTCGTTGCCAAGGCCGAAAAGTTGGCTGCTGAAGCCAAATAAGCTTGATAGTCTCATAAAATAGTTCATTAGAAGACGAGGAATTTGTAGACCTGTAGACGACGAGTAGGGAATTATCGATGTTACAGGTGACTCATTGGTGAACATAAGCACTGTTTACGTCTCTGGGTGAGTCTTAGGCAATCAATGTGACAGTTCAGGGAAGTACCAATGATAAAGATGTAAAGCTATCGACTATGATTCTCTTGACGGGGTACTTCTATAGCTACAAACGTATGGTAAACTCATTCGCAGAAACTTCTGAATTGATTAATTTTTGGTTGTAAAGTTTTGATCGATTTAGATAAAATTCCAGAAATTCGAGATCAATAATATAGTCCGAGGAAAAGTTCGAATGATCCGAATTATTGTGCTGGAAAATATATTCTTTTAGATGGTTATAAGAGTATCATCTCTTGACGAAACCACATGAGAAAGTGTTGGCAAGCATTGGTAATATTGGTGGCTAATAGTATTTGATTGGTACCAAGAATTGTAAAACACTTAGAACAAATTGGTAAAAGGAAACCCCAATCTCAACCCTAACTGAGAAATGAGCTGGAGCCAAGATCAGTCGGCCAATATAGTTTGATCTAAATCTCCATCTAATTGTTAGCTTTGAACTTTGTGGGGAGGGTTGTTTTCTGTAATATAATTCCATTTGCCCAAAGGAGTAATAGCGCATTACATTTCACGATTAGGATGATTCCTAAACCTGTTAGCAAGAAGAATCGACACTCATATTTTCAACACTTTGTGTTGACGTGATAGTCCTAGAACCTCTAAGCGGTGGCTACCAGCTATGAATTACAGAATCTACGGGGTTATACACAAATGGCTAAGGCTGAAATAAATTCTGAAAATTATCCCACGTCCCCACCCGTAGTCATATGTTCAAAAGGATGTGTCAAAATAGCCCTGCAACTGTCCAATGATTTCACCATTATCTAGTACTGGATTAGTGGGCTTTCCCCTTGTTCAGCGCCAATTCGAAGCTCCAATTCACTGATCCTGGATTGGGATTCTCGATACTTGGCTTCATTCAGTGTAACTGTTAAGACCCCTTGTGGATTTCAGAGAGATAATATATTATTATAAAATGAGTTTGTGTCTACAGGTCTTTCTATTACTTATTATTGCAACCCCTCCTATTTGTTCTAAGGCATTTTTAGATAGTTTTCTGAGTTCCAAATTATTTTTCTGGCTATGTTATTCCATTTTTATGTTTGGGTCAATTTTGGGTAGACCCGCTCTATACACGGCAGCTCCCACAATATACTTTCGTCACTTTTACTACATCCCACCGCCCATTTTTTGCGTTCGGGAAGTTTATTTTGCTGATAAGTTTTATCAGCTGCGACTAACCAGGATGGACAGGCCTATGGTCTTGTCCTCAACTTCCGTTTCTTCGTTGGTATCTTTCTTTTTATCTCAGATATAATTGAAGTTTAAGAAATGGTTTGCTCTTTCTCTAATCTTTATGGCTTTTCCCCTTAATTCTTTGCAGAATTGAGTTTTTTTTTTTGGCCTTGCTTCCTATAAATAGGTAGTTGAACTTCTAATCGATACTTTTGCTTTAAAAAAATCTGTTATACTATAACCTAACACTGCTAGTATCTAACATTGCTCCTAGCAGCCAAAAAACCATACTTATCTATCTCGGTAGTGTACTGGCTATTGTTACGTGTACTAAAATCACTTTCCACTATTTCAAAACACCAAAATGTTTTCTTTAGCAAGAGTATGTCATTGGCTTTATTATCCCTACTAACCGCAGACCTTCTCGTTCCTTGACAATCCCGACATCAACTGGAAAAATGTCATTTTGACATTCACCGTGGGTCAATTTCTCTTTGAAAACTATCTCGAATATCGTCAGTACCAAGTGTTACAAAGAAAGAATCCTCCAGTATCATTGAAGGCTGAAGTCACCCAAGAAACTTTTGACAAGTCCCAGGACTACTCGAGGGCCAAGGCTAGATTTGGTTTTTTCTCCAACACCTTCTCATTTCTCCAAAATCTTGTTCAAATTAAATATGATCTTATTCCTAAATTCTGGGGTTTGGCTGGAATTGCCTTGAAGAAATCCGCTCCCTACTTGCCATCGTTCATGGGTGGGATCATCACCCATTCCTTGTTTTTCGTTGCCATCGATTCTTTTGTTACTACCGTATTGTCATTGCCTTTGTCTTATTATTCCAATTTTGTATTGGAAGAAAAGTATGGTTTTAATAAGTTGACTGTTGGCTTGTGGATCACCGATAAATTGAAGGGTATTGCTTTGACTGTGGTTTTGGGTTACCCTGTTTTGGCTGCTGTTATCAAGATCTTCGATGCCACCGGTGAATCATTCATTGGTTATATCATGTTACTCGTTCTTGCTGTGCAATTGGCCTTCATGACCATTTTCCCAATCTTTATTCAACCTTTGTTCAACAAGTTCACTCCATTGGAAGATGGTGAATTAAAGACCGCCATCGAAAACCTTGCTGCTTCTGAAAACTTCCCATTGAGCAAGTTGTACGTGATTGATGGTTCTAAAAGATCGTCTCACTCCAATGCTTACTTTACTGGTTTGCCATGGAGTAAGCAAATTGTTTTATATGATACCTTAATCGACCACTCCACTGTGGAAGAAACTGTTGCAGTGATTGCTCATGAAATTGGTCATTGGAAATTGTCTCACTTGGCTAAGATGTTGGTCTACGGTCAAGGTCAAATCCTTTTTCTCTTTTCAGTGTTTTCGGCTTTTATTCGTAACAAGTCTCTCTATGCTTCCTTTGGTTTCCATACCGTTCAACCTACTTATATTGGATTTGTGTTGTTCGGAAGTATTTTCACTCCTGTCAACACTGCGGTTCAGTTCCTCTTCAGCCTTTTGTCCAGAAAGCATGAATACGAAGCTGATGAGTTTGCCAAGTCTCGTGGTTACGCTGAACCATTGGCTAAGGGATTAATCAAGTTGTTAAGTGAAAACTTATCCGCAATGGATGCCGATCCTTTGTACTCTGCCTACCACCATTCCCACCCAATTCTCCCAGAGAGATTGGCTGCTCTCGGATATGTTTCTAAGGAAAAGATTGCCGACATCAAGCCAATTAAAAACGATTAAAATTAATGAGTCCATTATTACGATTATGAGTTTTTATATAGATCAGCTACGTCATAGGGTTACAATTAGTTCCCATACACCAGATTTGTTTAATCGTTTCTCGTACACTAAATAAAGTCTATAACGTTATATATGTGATTTTTTATACTTCGAGTTCAACTCATCATACGCCTGCCTCATCTGTACATACCCCAAATGGATTTTTCCAATCAAATGGTCAGCCAATCTTCGATCACTATCAAGTCTGGAAAGATATGCACCACAGGATTCACATACTTGTAATTTTTGTTGAGAGACCTGGCCAATGTTTTCTGCTATGTTACGAGCTGTCTCTGCCAAAGCACCTCTTTTGTCACATAACTCGTTTAATCGTACTGTTTCTAGTGTGGCCTTTAATGTTTGATTTTCTTCTATAAGGTAATTGATCTCCTGGGTCATTAGCCCGATTTTGGTGTCCAAATCATCAAGCTCTTTTGTCACAGCAGCGATTTTCTCCTGTTCTTCAGGTGTTCTTTCCAATCTTTTCTGAGCAAATTCAATTGTACGATCCAATTCATTGATATACTTCTTCAAGTTCAAAAAATGGGAGTATTCGATATCGGGAAACCTTTCACCCTTCTTGGTTCGGTATTCGTACTCCATCTTGTGTTTCTCCAAATGTAAGAGCGGACACTTTCCGAGATCCTGCTTGGTTCCTGCAAGAAGGTCATGAGGACAAGTGCCCACCAAGAAGCTTCGACAAACTCGATGGTTGGTCATCTCGACTTCCCGCCGCCTTTGGGCCGGCGATATGAGTGCTTCTTTGCCCATGAGCTGCTCCAAGAGCTTTCGCTGTTCTTCTGCCATGGTGTGGAAGGTATGAGATAGTTGTTGGCGTGGAGAGACGGTGGTAGGTGGAGGTGGTGGGTATAGTTGATGTCTTGCGTGCGAGTCCGATGTATCACCAATATAGTGACAAAAGAGAAGTAGAGAAGAATCGGAGAGAAGCGAGGGCTAAATAGGGGGACGATTAACAGTAGACACGGGGGCAAATTAGAGAGATGACTAAGAGATTTTTCTAGGTGTTTTGTGATTTTTCCACTAGTGTTAGACAGTAGGTTCTAGACTAGTGCAATACTCTGAAAGCGCCAATACGGATTGAGCGAGCTATGAGTTCAAGAGGATATCCAAACACTAAGCAAAGTGACCCTCATGGTGCCTACACGACTGGGATACGTATTCGAGCTTCAGGAGAGTTTCAAGAGGTCTTGATCGTATTATGCGCTCAACAAGAATAGAGAAGTTATTTAGGACGGGAACAACAGAAATATATGGTGAGTATTAACGAATAATCAAAAAACCACTTCAACATCAAGTTTTAACTAAGAAAGTATATAAGTAGTGCCTTTTCATCTTGGGGACCCCCATACACAACATCTGGTACAAGAAGCTGTGACTTGGGAGCACTGGCTTGAAAGTTGGATGGGCCCTATTTTGGTTGAAACCGTCTTTTAGTGTGTATTACTCTTGTTATAATATTATTAGATTGGAGTGCTCCTCAAGGTGAGTTGATTGTCAAGATTTACGAGGTGTATCTGGGCTTAACATCCAAAGCCTCTTTTCTTGGGACGGAATGGACAATCACTCCCTGTAACTGTACATAGTGAAGTGGATGGGTATATTGAAATTTGGCACCATGACGCTAATCAAATTATTCACATAGTCGTAGGAATTTAGATCCAAAAAATTTCTCTAAACTCTTTGGACTCTTGAAGTTTACTAGTGTAGTTGAAAGAGGCTACATCAGTTCTGATTAGTAGAGCAAAAAGTAGGTAAACAGTGTCATAGAAAGGAATTGCCAATTTTAGACAACCAAACAAAGGTACACGTTGCCAAGAGAAGCCAAGCACCGTTTGAAGATTCAATTATCATCCAATTCCTGTCATCACAACGATTCTAACGCTCCTTGCCAAGACGATTAAACTCAAATTGCGAATATTTGCAAGAAAGCACAAGAACGCAGGTGCTGGATACCCCAAAAGCCTTCAATTAATTTGTCAGATGAACCATGGAAATGATTTGGGGTAGTGGGACTAGTCATCGGTAATTATACGAGCCAATCTATAACAATACATCACATACAACTCAAAGTAACAATAGCATCAAGGAATAAGTACTACAAATGACAATACGAACTTTCATGTAACCGCTAAAACAAACTAATCGAGCTGCAATTAACCTTTTGTTATCAGTTAGTTTATTGTGTGGCTATCTAGACAGCAACCTATGGGAGTGGGCGTTTGAAGATTTTTCGTATATATGGCTCTTATCTATGTTGATTGCTGAGCAAACCCCTCAAGCGGGATTTGCCTAACCGAGTAAAGCCCGCTCGCGAGCGACGCATCTATTTCAAAGCCCTGTAATCAGTAAATCGGTGTTTCCAAAACCCTCCTTAACTTCTTCGAAACCGTTAAAAACCTGAATGAAATGTCCTTTACAAACCTCTTAAACCCCAGATGAAGCACATCAAACTGTGTCCCAACACTTTTGGACGTATTTAGCAGTATGAGGAGCAAATGTTTTTGGCGTGGTTCATGTCAAGGAGCTTCCGCCGCATCATGCGCCGCGTGCTTCATCGAATAAAAAGATGTACTCCCCCACATAATGAAGAAAATTATACATCCTTCTATACATTAAACACATCTATACCGAATCTCCATCACCACTAGAACCCTCAATATCTCATCACCCTCCCTCATGATTGCTATGGCCCGTTACCAACTTATAGGGCGGAAGAAGGTGATTAAAACCACTCCCCTTCCAGTACAATATCCCTTACTTCACCTTTGTGGATTGCCTCTCGAAGTTTTACTTCAGATCTTGACCTATCTAAACAAAAAGGACTTGATACGACTCTCATTAACCTGTCGACAGTTACGAACCATCATTAATAAGACTTATCTTTATCGACATATAACACTTAGTGAAGACGGCATGATCAAATTCAAGCTGCAACATTTACGAAGTGGAATAGGAGGGTTGACCAAAAAATATAAGGGGCATGGACCTCTGTCGAATGTGAACTGGATTGAAGATATTCATCTTGTGAACCCGCCCATTCGAGACTCCTCCAATCGATCCACAATGATAGCTGGATCTTATGGAGTAACCACCACACTTAAAGGTGGAATCAAGTCTAATTATGGAGGGTACATTTCAGGATTTTGCAGCCTAATTGAAGATGCGTATGGAATCAAAACAATCACTATTTCGGAAATGTCACCATACTTTGAGTTTCACAAAGACGTGGTCCCCAATCAGGTGACAAATAAGATGGGTGGAGGAATTCGGAAGTTACAGAGATTGATACTCAAGCCTCAGAGTGGTTGGTCAATTATTTTAAAATGGTCACACCTTGAGCTTTTCTTCCGATATTTCCACCAATTGAAACTGGTGGAATTGTACAATTTTATTGTCGATGATTTGAAACTAAATGAAGGTTCAAATTCCAAGATTTGTATCGAACAATTGACGTTGGTTTCATGCTCATATGTTGATTCCTCCAGAAAATACAACAAGGCTAAAAAGCTGTGTGCGATTTTTCAAAATGTTCGTAGCTTGAAACTTGTTAATATGGCCAATTCCACGGACCTTTCCATGATTGATTTTATCAAGAGAAACGGAAAACTCGATACGCTAATATTGGATATGAATTCCCCGTTATTTTATCATAAAGTCGATCAAAAAATGCATTTTCAGTTTGATAAATTTAACCCATTCTTTCAGTTATTATGCTCCAAATCAGGAGGGTATTCTATGTTGAAACATTTAACCCTTTTCAATTTCAACCTTTTCCACTATGCCTCTATCAAAGATATTAGTGATGTTGATTCCTGGGTCGAACCTCCCACAAACACCATTGAAAATTTATTATCACACTTGGCTAATTTTGAACATTTAACCATTATTACCAACGAACCAGTGGTAGAAAACTGGGATCAGATATTTGACTCCGAGTTGTTTTCACAATGTGACTTGGTAGTTAAAGCCTCGAATGGAGCGGAATTGTTTCGTAACCACGATTAAACTCAACGAAATGAATTAGGTAAAGAAAAAGTAAAAGGGAACCAATAAAGGATTAATAAAAATCGGATTAACTAGAAATTGCATCACCTTGAAAGTTTGGATAAACTGGATTTGGATAAACTGGACAACATAGCAATGGATACATATAAGTCAACTCCTGGAAAGATAGGATTAACTATAATGACTGGCTCAAGCATATGGAACAACAAGAACACCCCGAAATTGAAAAAATCGGATAATTGAATGAATTGAAAATCCTGCAAAGATAGATTAAACTCAATTAAAATGGATCAACTAGAATAGACCAGAGAACTTAGACTAGCTGGATAAAACAGCAAAGTGGTAAGTACCAAAACCGGATCAGTTGGATAATTTGGATTAGTTCTATTTAGTTTAGGTTGAGTAATTTTGGAATAATATAGAGGCAACAAATCGGTAAACTGTACCAGTAATTAGATGAATCTTCTCAACATAATGTACCTCTTTATGACATTCTACTGGAACTGCTGATAACGGGTTTCCTACTTCCAATGATTAGTGACTAAAAAGTCAAGCTGTGACCATTGCATCAATTGGTCTTTATATCATCACCGGTTAAAATATGCAACCAGAGTTCAATCCCCCCCTTTTCCCCCCTAACGAGTGTAGATCAATGAGTCTTCAGTGAGTAGCCCAGGAGACTCCAGTGAGTTTCGTACCGACAGAGCTTACTGTCAGTCGCATGCCATGAACATGTGTGAAGCGGTTGGCATAAGGAAAGTGGTCATTGGGTGGAAAAGTCAAGGGAACAATGGACAGTGATACTTTTTCGGAGCAATAAACAACTTCGCTTCAAGAAATTGGATAAATTGTGCCTTAAAAGGCATGGTGACTCACAGTGTACGAACGGCTGTAAGTGAAAGTGTTGTACGACTTTGGTCTTTTCAGCTTTGATCTTTGCAACCTGACTATTGCAACTTTGATCCTTGCAACTTGATTTTTGCAATATTTGGTAAAATTCCCAAGACTTCCCCGAGTACTCTGGTTCATTCCTAGTAAGAGTTCCACCCGGCCAGCTCCATCAGTTAAAGAGTCAAAAGCTGTAACTATGGTGTCAAGAACTACCTTTCATTGGAGATTGTGACTTCTCGGATTCATCAATGGCTTTGTCATAAGGCGGAACAACCCAATATAAGAATCATCAGAATATCACAATTACTGTCTTCACACGCTCACATAAAGGTTTTATGGTTTAATAAAAGAATTCGGTATTAGTTGCCGCTTAAACTACCAACAAATAATAAAAACCATCATTTAACAATGGACATATAATCAACCAGATTCTCGATTTTAACTGATGTCAAGCCCGTGAATGGGCATTCACTGTCTTCAGATCTCCAATTACGATGGGTCTAGACCTGCCAATCACAACGGATCTGTAATTATTACTATTAATAAATGGTATATTGGAAGTTTTGACAATGAGATGGACTCGAAAGTGGCAGCTCTGGATTTGACCTGTCATATACTGGCAATCACTAGCGCAGGTTTTAAACCAGCTCAAGAGGCGTGTTAGTTTAGATGTGAAACTGTAAAATCTTAAAGTTACGATGACTTGAAATCGTACGATAGTGAACGGGTAGTAGTGACCTATGAACAAAGACTGTGATTGTAATTATATAATTTTGTCTGCTTCTTGGCAATCAAAACTGGCCATTTCCTTTTGATTCAAAATACAAAGCCACCAACACAAATGTCGTCAAAAACGTTAGTTTTCCATAGGGTAAGGGCTCAATCCGGAATTTTCTGTTCATTGCTTTTAATCAATCTCAAGATAACTGTAATCTAATCTTGAGGAAATACTTGTTCCTAAATTCTCACTACAATCCCGGTATTTTAAATCCAAACGGTCCCACATAAATAGGACGCAAAAAGGTCCAACACAACATTCACCTTACAAGTTCTACTATAACAACCAGATAATTTATTATGGCACCAGAGTGGTATTTTTTAAATACTAGCCGGTTCATGACATCACCCACCAATTCATTCATACTTCTATAAGATAACTCATTGCTTCTCAACTCTTAAAATTGAGATTGGTCAACCTCCGTTACTCTGTTTGATTTCTATTCTATTAGTGGGTTATATCATACTGCTAAGCAAAAATACAGCAAAAACCCAAAGTGAAGGTCTCCAGCAAGTTCCGACTACGGTTAGTATATCGATGATTTTCTAAGATCCAACGTACCATAATAATCAGAAACCTTTCACCCACTAAAGAGTTTCAGAAAGGACCGACACACCTTCTGGAAGTATGCTGAAACTCTAGAAATGAATTTGGGTTGAGGCTCGTCTTCAGTGTCATAGTCAGAATAATCACTATCACTCTCATACGTACTATTATTATAGCCTGGAAACCGGGGGCTCCACTCGTCCCCAGGATCGAATCCTACCACGGGAATCACTTCTTCAGCAATTTGATATGGTGATCCATCACAACCTAAAACTCGATAACGGCTTTGAAGTTGGCTCTGATTTAATTGAAGATATTTTCCCCGACGAACTTTTACTCCAGAGTCTATCATTGATCGAGATACCGTAACTGGAATTCCACTGGAAATATCTAAATGGTCATACGAACTTTCACACTCTTGAAGAGCCCATTTATGAGTCTTCAAACGGTGTTGAATCTCCTTGGCATTCTTCCTCATGGAATTCGCAACTTGAGAATAGTCGATTTCCGGTAACCCGTCGAACTGACCCTTTAACAGAACAAAGTCGTCCAAGAGACGTATATCACCATTGTTCTGAATATCTACCAAGCCATAATTGTTTGGTTCTTGAGAGAATTCGTAGACCAAACCTCCTGAAAAAACTTCTACCATATCCCCAGAATAAATGGCTCGAACTTCGTCAAAACCTCGAGGTGAAACTTCATTACATCCATACCTAAGGTTAGTAAGCTACTTCTAAATCATCCTCCAACATACTCAGAAAAAAAAAGTGGTCTAGGATACTCTCTATAATCATCGACCAAGATATTGTATCCACTAGTATAAAATGTTTGTTCACCACACCACTGATACGAATTGACCCCATAGAAGTCTAGAGCGTCTGCTGGACTCTCATGGACACATGCCAAATAGTTGGCTAGTGACATCCGATACCGAAGGTCGTCTGCTGCTGAATAACCAACTGGAATGGGCCTTGGGGAGTGTTTTTCAATATACATTTTGACATCTCTAATAATTCCCTTAAGATAGACTCCAGCATACTTGGCCGACATATCATCGTTAACTACCTCATTACCCACAAAGTATCCAAGGGTGTTATTATACCCCGAAAATTGATCCACCACCTTGAATACGTGCTCCATATAGGCCGGGTTATAAGAAGTCCATGGCTCATACCGATTGAGATGTTGCCCCGGCAAGGGAGAGTTGACATCAAGAACAAGATAGATACCAGCAGTTGCTAGCATAGTCATGCACACGTCATGATTCAAATCAGGATTCACAGAATAGATACGAATGGTCTGGTGTTAGTCTAATCATCAAATTGTCTCCTTACTTACGTTGATGCCCAACTCTTGGAACAACACAATGTCACGAGCACACTTCAGAGGATCCGAAAGAGGATCGCTTTGTGAAGAGAACCCCGAAGAGCCTCCCGGCTGGTAATCCACTCCCTTGATGTAAAACTGGCGGTTAGTTTGTACTAATTGATACCATCAACTTACTGGCTCCAGTGTCACGGTGTCAACAAAGAAATGGCCACGGATCCCGATGGGGTGGACCGACGCCCATACCCATGGTGAAAACGCCAATAAGAGGAAGAGTTGAAAGTGTAACATATGGAAATGGCTGCAAACAGTTTTTGCATTCTTTTTGCAACCGGGTCGTGCGAAACCCACCAGATAAAAGGAAGAGACTACACCATCATATTTCAAGTTACAGTTGCCATTAAGATTGGGGACGGCGTAGTTCAGTATCCTGGGACTATACCGCTTCTAGGTATACTATTTCTTTAGTTATGGAGAGTGGCCAGGACACATACAGGTAATACCCCATCTTTCAGTAGAAGTCAAGGACCTCTTGGCCCCAAACAATTTATCATCTTCCAAAAAGACTTAATCTAGAGGATATACCAGTTAAGATAAGCCCCAAATTTACAAGTCTATGACTAGTTCAGTGTATTCCATTAATCACTGTATTAGGTTCAGGGTAGATAATAGTGGAAGTACCGTAAAAACCAGTCCACAGAGTAGCAGTCGCAGTAAGTAAATGGAGTATTAATACTGATGACTCAATAATCCTAGTGATATGGAACTTGAAGCTCAGCCTTGAAATGGCTGAATTGTCTGAGGAGCAGAACCTTGGCACATAGATTGCCCATTTGGTAAAGAAAATTTGTTAGAAAGTTTCAAAAGTCAACCAAGACAATTCAAAAGAAACAATAAACTAGAAGAATCATTAGTCTACACAGTTAGTCTATGAGTTAACACCTATTATGATCCTTATTGGGAAACCCTTGTCCACAATATCCAAGAAAAAGAGAGGCAGCCTTTCAATGTACTAAAATACTTTGTGAAATCACAGTCTTAAAGGTTTCAATACTCCTCAAACTCAAGCATTGAGAAGTATCTATCAACATTACCCTGTTTTTTTTTTTTAGAAAAAAGTACTAGACATGATTAAGAGGTTCTCATTTCATATTTTGCTCAATGAGCCGTACTCGCCAGGATTGTATTCACTTCATCATTATCAGAAAATTTACATACTCACACTAAGTCGTTCGAATTAAAGGCATTATTTATCTATAAACAATCACATTATTTACCCACAGCAGACTTGATGGAGGTCACTGGCTCCAAGTTCTTTTCATCAACAAGAGCATCAGGATAATGATGTTCATCCTTGATTTCGAACTTCTCTCTCAAAATTCTTTCTGCTTCCATTTGCTTGTGCAAGTTTCTGAAGTGGAAGAAAAATAAGACGGCAGAAGTAGTACCAAAAATGGCAAAAGATCCGAACACCCACGTCAAGTGAGGATCTTGCAAGACAGGAGTGATTGCTTCACTGATGGCAGATGCAATAGCATTGGTGAATAAGAACAAAGCCATAACGAGACCCTTCATGTGAGGAGGAGATCTAGTATAAGCTAATTCATAAGCAGTGACATTGGCAAAACATTCAGAGGCAGCTTGAAGAATATAAAGAACAACTTCAACCCAGGCAGAAATATGAGATGGATTATCACAAGTGGTGGCTTTATTACCACAAGGAGAGGTGTTGTAAATTCTTTTTTGAATAATGGCACCAGCAGCTTGTGAAGAAGCAGCTAAAAGGAAACCGAACGAAATTCTGTGAACAGGTTTAAATTCAATTCTATATTTTCTCAAAATTGGGTAAATACCATAATCCAAGATAGGAATCAAGATGATAATTGTCAAAGGATTAAAGTTATTGAACAAATCGTTAGGAACACCCTTGGTGGTTAAAGAACCAGCTTGGGAGTTTTGAACACTACCCAAACCACCATCACAAATACAGTAAATAGGGAAATAGATGAAGATTTTACAGGAATCAAAAGTTTGTTTGATATCCAAAACCCATTGCTCATTCCAAGTGATAGGTGATTGTTTTTTTTCCTTATAGTAAACTTCACCTCTTTGGCTCATTTTTTCAGGACTAGCATATTCCCAGAAAGTGTTTTGTCTGTAACGTTTAATCCAATTACCTCTAAACACGACTCGTAAGACTTTCCAAGTATTAGTGAGGACAGAACCTTGGGGATGTTCTTTAACCAACCGTCTTTGTAAGTAAAGGAAAATGACAGGTAAGAAGAGATAGATGATGATAGGAATGAAGAATGCGAGCCAGAAACCGATTCTTCTTTCTATATAGGAAGTGGCCAATTGAAAGAAGGCACCCACATTAATAGACCAGTAAAACACCAAAGCCATTCTTTCCAAAGACTTTTGACGATCAATAATAACATTTTCTCCCGTAGGTAACACCTTAACAACATCAGTATCTTCAGGGTATTGATCCATTAAGAGGGGGAGCAAATTGGGTTTGATGAAACCAGTTCCGATTGCCAAAGTGACAATACCCAAAGCAGTAGGGATAATAGCATGGCCCTGAGAGATCACGCTAGGAATACCAGCAATAACCAACAAAACATGAGCCACGAACCCCAAAACCACACCGATCCAAATACACTTGAATTTACCGAGCTGAGTATCAGCGACAAACCCACCATATAACGGTACCACGTAGGCCAAAAACGTCAACAAGTTTGTCAAAGCGGAAGCAGCTGGCAACCCCATATTTAAAGCACCCGCAGTCTCACTGGAACCATGCGATTTGGGGGCACCGGTGGTACTTCCTTCAGGCAATGGATATTCGATGAAGTTACTCAAAAGACCACTGACGGAATAGTAGGAAGCTCTTTCAGCCAACTCAGCCGCACACAACAAGTATACCGCGTAATCGGCTCTTCCCAAGATCCGTCTCAACGTGCCAGCCTCTTTCTTGGTAGGTCTTCTCAACCCCTGCGGATTATATTCATCGGTATAGTTGGTGGACCAGTTACGGGGATCATTGATATCGTACTCCTCATCTACGTCCAAAGTGAGGGATCCTGTTTCGGAGATGGGCTGCTTGTACTCAGCCACTTCGTATTGGTCTACCACCTTCTGATCAGCCATTAGTGCTGGTCAAAGGTGGGAGGACCGCCGGTTATATAGTGCTATTTGCAACGGTTGCGGCGTTGGTTGCAACTATGGCGCGACAACATTGACGTGGCTGGGTGCAGGTCCAGGGGCAGCTAGTCTCACGTCGGAATAGACACAATTTTTTAGCGGGAAAAGCTGAGCTGGTGGGAACAGGTCTTTAGTTAGTACCGCCAGAAATAGTAGTCCTTACTGGTGAATTTTGCGATGGCAGCCACTATGATTACCATGAATACCAACACGGCCACCACCAGCCAACGGACTAGTCCCGACCGTTATTACCACGGACAGCTATCGCCATAGCATCAACGGCACCACTAATTAGTCCCAATGCGACCTGGGCCCTGAATTTCTGCCGTATATCTCCGCCCAAAGATAAGATAGGATCGTTTCCATGGTGATAACAAAAAAAGATAAGGAGACACTGACACTGACAGACACCTCCTTATCGCCATAGATATCTCTACAACGAAGTTGACTATGTCAACTACGCCGTCTGGCTCATTAAAACTCGTCCAACTGGCGTAGCTGTTGCTGGAATAATGGTCTCACTCGTAGCACTTTTTCCGCTACTGTCGTGCTACTGAAGCCACAATGAACAAATTCCAATACGGCGATCCAGAGGTGAAGACTATAACCCAGCAGAATGCCGTAAATACGCGGAGATGGTCGGTTCCAGCTTCGTCCGAACTTCAGTCGCCTCAAGCCACATGAGATTAAATTAGGCTCCACCAAAGCCACCATAATCAGAGGATCTCGAGATTACCTTTAACTATATCAGCGGATTAGGGACGATACGAAGATCGGATTGGTTTGACTTGGGATTAAGCCAAAACAAAATCACCCAGATGAATTCATAATGAATTCATAATGTAATTTTCTGGAGTTATGCTGATGGGGCCAGGTTCCCCACTATCGTTGGTGTGGTTCATATTCAATGGTCCCAACCCGCCAATTCCCGTATATTTACGGCGATTTTGATTAAAATTAACTACGATTTTATTACTCCCCGCCCCATTGGAATCTGATTGAAGCTCATCTTGTTCATAGAGCACCACGGCAATTCCAGGCTCTTATGAATGTTTCGGCACTGTCGCTGACGTGCTTCTTCGTTTCAAATATTTTCTTCAAAATGCCTTGCTCGCTGATCCACATTGCAGACATGCCAGACCTATACTTTTCATACTGGAGAACTGACACCCCAACGTGAACCCTTGGAAAACCGTTAGTGCTCTCGGTGAAGCTCGGCTTTAAATCTGACTATCAGCAAAGTAGGCTTATTCCGTTTCACCGCTTATTGTTCAGTGGATTTAACCAAACACAAGTGGTCTTAGTGTCACCTCACCCTGCTTTGTTCTTCGTGTCACTAGATTATTTTTTAATCTACATATGCACTTTGATCCGCGATTAGAAATGTAACGTCGCATCGAATTGGATCTGGTCCTATCCACCAGAGTCACAGCAGAGTAGAGCTTATTGGACCAGTTGGCAATACTGCAAAATTCACCCTCCTCAAATTATGCACCTGAAAAGAGTTATACAAGATCTACTTGAATTTTGATAAAAAAAAGTTCATCTAAACAGCAGCCTCTAATGCATTGGATCAGTCAGGAGTGGAAGACCGTAAATAGGAAGATCTCGGAAAATTCATAGAAGTGCTCAACTATTTGCTTTACTTAATTATGTACATCAGTCTAAAAAAAATAGTCTACTGGGAAATAATCAGTCTAAGGAAAAATCAGCCTTAGGATCTAGCATTTTTTCTTGGCCATCAAAATTCTTTTGTGGTCCTACCCTCATCTGAGACTTCAGTTGAGTGCAACACCATGGCCTGTTTAACCGTGGCTCTTTGCTAATTATCTTCAACACAATACTCAATAGAGTGAATCACCCAAATAGGTCGGCGTGAGGGCACCCAAGACATCAGGTCCTAGCTAAAAAAATTGAGACTTTTACAGGTGAAAACTCTAACAATAAAGACTAAAATAATTCCAGTTATTGACTAATAAGTTAATTGCGATGCATGAGCAATCCCCCTGGCCAGAAATTTCAGTATACCTTCGTTTGAATGCAACGTAATTCGGTTGATACCAATTACAATTGCCAATTACGAGTATGCCCTAGTTGTGGTTCAAATGATGGTAACTGACCATGTATCGCGTTTTTTGAATTTTTCAAAGTCCACAGGTTTAAATAGCGATTTTAATTTTGATTTCGAGACCCGAAGTCACAGCACAGTCCTGTAAATGTCCAGTTCAGCTAATTGTACTTGGACAAGCCCTTGGATTATTACCGAAACGGTACTTTTTACGAAAGGATTAAAAAAGTTAGAAAGTAGGTCTGAAATAATAGACGTCGCACCACTTCTTTTCTCAAATACTCCACCAGAGAGAGAAGAAATATTTCTCGTTTAAGCAGCCCAAAAGGTGTATCAATATAGATTTAATGACTTCGTCACAAAGCCCACTACGACATTACGGGATTGAGTATAATGAACAAAATTATTGCTGTACCCTCTTGGATCGAACCGCAGTATTCAACACCTTTGTGTGCCACATTCACTCATAAATTTCAATATAATTTCTAATCACAACATCATTTGAATTAATCCGTATTTTTCAGTATAACACCTAGCGATATATAAGAGGGTAAGTCAAGAATTTACATGACATTTTCCAGCTAATTTTATCTTGCGACTAAGTACAAGGCTAGCGAATTTTCAACCGTACAATAAAAGCAGTAAAATAGCCCCACCCTTCCTGCCAAGGATATCCCGCAATGCTGTATCTTCTATCTCTCCAAATCGCCCTGTCAAAACAGTTTTTAACATCAAGTTTCGTCTATTAAAATCCCCCAATTCACAGGCTGACCGCGCCTCTTATCATTCAACCCGCGGTTTCACGTGAGCACAAGCCCTATTCGGGCTATTATTATACCGCTATATCCACACAGTACTTACTTTTCCACAATCCCGTTCTTTCTCCAGAATGGTGTCCCATAGTTCATACGAACCCGTGGCCTCCCACGACCATGACCTTCCTTTAAATCCCCCGAACTACACCGATTTGGATTCTCAAAACAACCACCAAACCCATTCCAACAATCACAACAACGAGGACACCGATGACGAGGATCGATTCGATATCAATCACAACCCCCGCCATGTGCATTTTGAGCAGTTTGAAATAGGCGACGACGACGACGACGAAGTCCCTCAGGACGGATTTCTCAAGCGAGCTTCGCTTTTGACCAAGAAGTTTGCCACCAAGTTCAATCATAAGATCATACACCCCATCAACCAAATGGTGGACCCCATGTACGAGGCGTACCAGCATTTCCAGATGCTCTACGAGCAGTCCATCTTGAAGATCGGCAACCCGTTGGTGGTGAAACGGTTGTTCTACGTGTTTTTCGTTACCATCATCATCTTTGTGATCACCAAATACGACACCAACGACGGTATAAACGGTGGAACTGGTGGAACCTTCATCACCGGCAAGTTCTATGATCTTGACAAGTTGGGCAACTCTTTGAAAGAGTCAATTGATCCAAAGCTCATGAAGGAGAATTTGGAGTATTTCTCATCCATTCCCCATATCACCGGTTCCAAGGGTGATTTGACCTTCGCCCAATTCATCCAAAAGTACATGGAAAATAATGGTGTCAAAATAATTGACTTTAATGAGTTACAAAGTAATATCAATTATCCCTTGTACAATGAAAAGGAGACCTATGTCAAATTAGCCGACGATTCATTTTCAGCAGAATTGTTCGAACACCATAACAAAGACTCGGAGTATCTTTCTTATAACCTGGAGTATCTTTCTTATAACCCCAATGCATTGAACACCAACCAGGAACTCGAAAATCACTATGTGTATGGAAACTTCGGATCTCCAAATGACTTACAATCATTAAAAGACAATGACGTGGATCTTGAGGACTGTATTTTACTTATCAAATACGGAGGTGATACCATTCCAGAACCTAATAAATTGAACCTTGCACAATCTTTTGGTGTGAAAGCTTTAATATATATAACCTCGAAGTATGAGATCAATTCGGTGACCCGTGATGATGTTATTGAGAGAATCAACGTAGGGTTGACAAGAATTAGTCCCGGTGACATATTAACTCCTGGTTGGTCCTCTGAAGACGGCTTTGTTGCTAGACTTCCTTGGTTCAAATCCGATACCACTCCGAAGTTGCCAACGATTCCAGTATCTTGGAAAGATGGTAATCACTTGGTTTCAAAACTCAAAGGTGGAGTGAAGTTTGACGATGGATATTCTGGAACTGGGAAATCTGATCATAAGATTAAATTGAAAATTACAAATGAACAAAGACACATCCATCAGTTATGGAATGTGGTGGGTTCAATAAAGGGAAGAGAACAAGCAGAAAAGGGGGTTGTTATTGGTGCAGCTCGTGATTCGGGTTGTTATGGTACTATAGGTTCTAATACTGGTACGACTGCATTATTGGAATTGATTAAAGTATTTACAAGTTTACAACGTCAATATCAATGGTCACCTTCTAGATCTATCTATTTTGTTTCTTTTGATGCAACAGAATATAATTTAGCGGGACTGGCAGAATGGATTGAAAATAGAAAAGAACTGTTGAAGCAACAAGGATATGCTTATATCGATATGAGCGATTTAGTGTCAGGAGATGAACTTGATATAAAAGCACATCCATTTTTCCATGATATTATCAGGGATTGTCTCAAAAAGGTCCACACTGAGGATGGATCAAACTTATATGAGTTATACAAGAAATCAAATAAGAATAGTGACGATATTTCCAATAATATGATAGAACTGAAAAATTATCTTCCATTCATTAATTTGATTAATATGCCATCAATGGAAATTAAGTTTAAGGGTAAAAAGTATCCAAAGAACTCATGTTTTGACAATTTTGAGGTGTTCGAAAATTCCAAATTGGACCCTGATATGATCAAACATTCACAGATGATAGAGTTGTTGTCATTGCTTATATTAAACTTGGCAGATAGTCCATTAATTCCTTACAACTTCAACACTTTACAATTCAAATTATCACAATTTGAACAAGATTTGGAAAAACATAGCAATGACATCTTGAGTACCATAAGTTCAGACAAACCTTCACTTAATTTTGAACCATTGAGAAATGCAATTAAAGACCTTCATCAACCCGCGAATTCATTTCAAGTCTGGTGTAATGGATGGAAAGACATTATTCGTGATTCTAACGATATTGAGCCTTCAATTTTTGCCATGAACAGATGGAAATGGCACGACAATATGTTGAGATTTAACGAGAGATTCATTGTCAAAGAACAACAACCAGATAGACCAGGATATACCAACCGGTTATTCGGAGTTCCATTTGCAGCACCTGAGACTGCTGATGGTAAATACGAATGGAATTCCTTTCCATTCATCAGGGATCATTTAATTAATGGAGAGTTTGCCAAAGCACAAGAAGAAATTAATGAAGTAGCACAAATGATTCTTCAAGCTGGACGTCATTTTGTTGAGTTTTGAACTCACAGTTAAGGATATAGGGATATTATAAGGCATATAGGATGAGTAGTGACTAATGATAGTGACTAATGAAATGGGAAGTCAGATTTTTATTTTGGCTCCAGTTGTAAGTAGAGCTGACGATCGAGTCGTTCATTATAGCCTTAGATAGTCGGGGCCTTGTAAAGTGTTTTTTTTTGTTAAAACAATTCGAGTGGTGATAGTATTATTGTATTGTTAGTTACTAAAGCCACCTAGCCGTATCCTACTCTATAGAAGGATTTCAATAGCTTGGCAGAGTCTATCGCAATTTTGCAATCGATTATCTTCTAAAGTTAGGTTGATTATTGCAAATTAATCTTTTAAGGTTCACCTCCCTCTGTCTAAGGTTGCGTGTTGTTACTTAGTTTATCTTGTACTTTGTTTTTGTTTATTATATAATATCTTATATAAATAAGTGATCCCACTTTCGATGTTTTAATTTTCTTAAGTGTTTATTTACTTATTAACCGTTTTCCTAATTTATTTTAACCATTTATCACCCACAATGAAGAATTACCCAAGCTCATGCAATATGTGACTGATGATGTAGCACTGCAAGATAAAGGTGGTCTCTTATGATTGCAACTCTTTTTTGAAGTTCATATTGTCATATGAAGGATGTCCAGTTTGGGTGGTAAAAAAAGGTGGGATGCTTGGCCCAGTTAGCTTGGTTCGTTAGTCCTTACCCCAGGTCTCTGACCCCTAAACTGCATTAGGACCTATATTAAATTGAAGAGGTTATGGAGATTGAATTATGAAGCTCACGGCAGTAGAAAAGTTTCAGTGAAAATCCAGGTTTTTACCAATTTGTGAATTTATTTTTTTGTAGTCAGGAAAGTATTTTTTGCAGTCCGTGTATTATAATCTATCTACTAGTTTCATGTCAGTTATATTTCGATAACTTAGTAGGGTACGACTATATACGATGCGGAAATCGAAAGATTTGAAGTCAGAGAACAATACCATGCATACCAAAGTATTTTCTCAGTTTTCACAAATCCTCTCGGTGGCCAAGCTGGCTAAGGCGCGAGACTGTAATGTTAACTCAAAGTAATCTTGAGATCGGGTGTTCGACTCACCCCCGGGAGATTTTTTTTGCAGCCGCCACAATCTTGTAGTATCAACTATTGTTATAGAGAAGTAATGTCTGACTCTACGAATAATGCTTAAACTGATGCTCGTCAGTTTGTTCATGTTAAGTATATGTCTAATCTAATCTAAATGTTAGGGGCTCTCTTAATGGGTGCCATGCGATCTCACTACAAATAAACTTTTGAAGCCTGAACTGTTGTCAGGTATGGATCGTTCCGACCAGCTAAGAAATTGGCCATAATGGGATTCAGATCAATCATTATTGGTTTAATTAGTGAAAATCAGCTTGTGTCTGTCGGACTCGCAGTTACTGCCATAAGTGTAAGCCGATCTTTCATGTTTCCAAGATTTTCGTTAGTTCTTTAGAAAGATCGTTGATCTCATTCATTGATGCTTGCAAATGTGACCATATTTCGTTTTATTCCTTTTCTTATCTACCTCTTTGCCTCACCTCTCTTTTCTTGGTTTTCTTTTACTAGCCTCACCAAGTCCTCTAAATAGTAGTCTCTCGAAGTCAGATCAAGTGTCTGGACCGCATCATGTAGTCTATACAAATACTCCCTATTGGTTCCACTAGGACCTTCAGATTCCAGGATGGTCCGTGCTGTATCCTCTATCAGTTCGGGGCCCACAAACGACTCGTTATCAATAGTTCCAATATAGATCCACGACTCTATATAGTAGTCGCCCGAGATTGGATCTCGAGGTACCGTTTGCAACACCGTGTGGTCATTCTCGTAGCTGGTGATATGAAATGGGATCTTGTGGCTGGTATACCCGTCCTGTTCACGAACGTCAAGGTAGTTCCGTATATATTCCACGTCCTCGGGCTCAATGTAATATGCCACGCCCCATACTCGTAAGTCGTTGACAGTCAACTGATTGACCCTGACGCTAATATCTTCAATCACACCCTCGTCCTCACATCTGTCGGTTTCAGGACGGATTCCATTCAATTCGTAGACGTGTAAGGAGTTGTGAAAGACCTGGGTCTGTTTCAAGTCCTGTAATGAAACAAGAGTGGCCACTCTTCCAGGAGCGAGGGGGGTTCCTCGGTGGTCAGACGAGCTTTGCCAGAAACGACGGATAAAGCCTTTGAGATACCCATGGACTTTGAACCCGTATCTAGGAGGAGGCTTGAAGATCAACAGCCCGTAGCCAATGACCCACATTCCTTGCTCGGTCATTGTGAAGAAGAAGATGAAGATAAAGATAAAAAATGAAAACAAAAAGACATGGTTAGAGAAAAGAGGAAAGGAGAACAAGAGAAAAAGAGATTTATTTTAAAGGGGATACTTCTGTCTTAAGAAGCTGGCGGGTACCAATGGATTGCAATTGCCCCAATTGATCCAAAGGTTTCATTGTTATGGCCCCAACGGTTCCCAGGCTAAATGCGGGGCCCACGGATATTATTTAGTCCACAAGGTACACCGTGAAATTCTATTTTTTACTACTGGCAATTATCATCATACTACTATCAACTGAATCAAAAATATACCGTCGACAGTTCAGATATAACGATTTTCTTCTTAAAATTACTAGTAGACCAGCGATGTCTGAAAAGTAACTATCTCCTACGATAAATGGTCTTTCGTGACTCAGTCTATTTTACTGCGGCTTCAATGACATTATTCATTAATAAATACCCATATCTCATAAGTAACTGATCTGGAACGCCATTTTAATGGTCTCCTTAGCCCGCTCCTTGAAGTTGATCTTGCGGAAATTGACAAACTTGCCTGTGATCGCCAATATTAATATTAAAAGAGCCACCACTATGGCGTTGTCTTGAAGGTACTTTCGAGAGAGCTTGTAAATATAAAGAACCTTTTTTTTGGCAGCTTCAAGCTGGTTTTGAGACTTGGGGGGTATATCTGATGGGACCTGGTTGGTGTACTGTTTTTGAATTTCCTTGATTGATTTATAGTTCAAGTTCTGTTTCTTTTCCAACTCCTTTTGTTTCTTCAACTCCTTTTGTTTCAACTGCTGTTCCAATGCCTTTGCAGCATTCAACTCCTTCTGCTTCTTGGCCTCTTCATCTTTCTTGGTTGTTTGAATATTCTTTAATCGGTCTAAATTGGTATTGGAGTCTTGAGAATAGACCGGGTTTTCTCTTATGATAGTCTCGGCATCATCATATCGATTGTAAGATGGTAATACTTCAAACACGTATAGATCCACGAGTTTTTGAATATAAGGATCATTCTGGGTATGATCAAGAGACGAATATAACTTGGCCAATTTCGATACAAGCCACTCACCATCCTTCACAATCAATTCCCGATTACTAAGAATCAGTAAGTAGTGATTGTATAAGATCTCACCCGGAATAAGATACTCATATTGGTACAAATTGACAAGTCTCTTGATGACATCTTCCTCTCTAATTGACCTGATAGCTTCGGACCGCACTTCGCCTCCTCCCGACTGTGCCAACGATACACCGGTTTCAATGATGTACAAGCTGACGATCTTGATAAAGAGCTTTTCAGTTATGAATCCATTGTTGTAGTCGCTAAATCCTTGTTGATAAAGATGGCTGGTAAGCTCAAACGACTTGTCAAAGTTCTTGTTGACAAAGAGCTTGAGAGCCAAGTTGTAGTTGCTTTCGATCAGTCTATGTGACCTGAGGCCCGACAGAGATAAAGAGTCTTCCATTGTTGATTTGTGGGGAGAGTACCGAGGATATTTATATAGTCATATGGTGCAACGTGCAGGACATATACAGGACTTGATTAAGTGATTTTGAGTTTAGAATAAGATTTGACAGGTATAAAACTATACCAGAGTAATGTTTGAGCCTGTGGTAAAATTTTGTTGAAGAAAATTGCTAATAAATAACTTGAAGAGGTAAGAATATACACTTAAAAAATTATAGATAGCAAAAGATATCAGCTCCAACTGAGTAAAATGGTCAGTACCAGCAGTGAGTTAAATCTTGTTAGAATACGTTCAGGGAATATGCATAGGGAGAGATTGAACTAGTAATATTTTGAGTAAATAATTGTGACCCATTTCATGATGGTTTTATGAGTGAAGTCTGTTGAGCACAGTCATATCTTAAGATTGATCACACGCTAGAGTTTGAAATATTCATCTGTTGATAGAAATACCAATCTTTAATGGGGACATCAAGTTCAATATACACAAGTCTGCTCAATTACCTCTGGAACCATCGTTGGAAGTATGGGTAAATGACAATAACCATGGGAATATAGCTTTCTATTACTATCAAACTATATATATATATATAATGACAAATTTAAGTGATCCAATTAATCCAATCTTATATTTAACAGTTCTTGATGGATAAAATATTATTCTGATCTTCGTGTTGTGATGTCAGTTCCCTCAACTGCTTCCTTGACTCCCTCTATTTAAACATTATTTATTAATTCCTCCACATATGGAGTAAACTACCTATAGTATGATACATGCCTATTCTTCCTCATCACTATCGTTACGTTTGGAAAGTCCCAACGCAGCCAATCTTCTCTTCTTCTCCACCTCCGTTTCTTGGTTGACCTCTTCATCTTCATCTTCATCTTCATCATCGGAATTTTCAGAATTTTCAGAATTTTCAGATACTTCTTCTTCTTCTTCTTCCAGAAATTCCGGAACTCTCGAAGGAACTCTCTCAAGAGTAGCACCTACGTTGGCATCGGTACGTTGAAGCAGGTTGTTGTTCAAGATTTGAGTGAGCTTTGTTTCCACCCTACTGGTAATCTTAGGATCGTTAAGTGGCGAGTTTGGATCCTTGGAATCATGTTCTACCACCAATACGTTATTGGAAGGTCCACTAGGAGTTCTAGTAACATTAATGGAAGGGATGGTGGTGTCTCCTGAAGAAGGTTGATTTGCAAGAGGTAATTCTGGACCTTTTTGTTTGATACCAACAAACGATAATGCCTTTCCAACAATACTGGTGGATCTGGAACGTGCCTTGTCAGGATTTACATGAGGATTGACTCTGTATCTTCTAATGATTTCACCATCTTCATTTTCAATCACAATCAAATTATCCACTTGATGAGCATATACTTTACGATGTGATTCATCACCCTTTTTGTAAAATGCCTTACGAGCCTCAGATTTAGCCAATCTTTGACTGATATTGCGAGGTTCACGCGTTGATGAGTTTTCAGAACCATCAGAATCTGCCCAGGAATATTGAGATACTTTCCGATTCAATGAATTATATGAATGAATACTTTGACCATCAGTTGAAGTTCTACTAGAAGTTTTATTAATTTTCACAGGTACAGTTTCCACCACTTCTCCATGTTGATCTTCAATTATGATTTTTTCTCCTTCTTGGAAGGCAGTTGTAGGTACCAGTTCCTTTTTGGCCCTCAAATCAGCCGAGCCACTTTCAGATTCCTCTTCAGGCTTTTCAGTCTCATTATGAGGAATTAAAATCTCCAATTTTTCATTCTCATCTCTGGAAGAAGAAGAATCAGTACTTCCCTTAGTAGGAGTATCATTGGATTGAGAATAAGTAGGATTGGCTGAAGGAGTTCTACCCAATTGTAAGAATTCAGCTTGAGGTCTATGTCTTTCTGTAGTGGGTTCCTCATCACTAATATGTCCTCTAGATAATGTGTGTTTAATAGCGGATCCTGTAGTTCTATTTCTTCTTTGCTTCTTATGCTTTCTTCTTTTAGCACCTCCTGCGGGTCTAACCTTAATACCACTAGTTTCAATAGTATTTGATTGAGGAAGCTTATTAGACTCATCCACAGATTGAGCGTGAGTATCAACTCTTTGTAAAGAGAAAGAGGTAGAAACTTTATCCAATTTTTGTAATCTCGACATCCAGTTAGGTCCTTGATCTTGAGTATTAGTGGCTGTGAAGGACATCGTAATAGCCATTCTATTAAGACGTCTTCCCAATGCTAAAACTGCCACAGATGACCCATGTACTACAATGGAAGTAATCACCAAGAAACATACCATGGGCCAAAGTGCAGCTAGAAGCAAATAATGAGGATGCTCTGGATCCGGTAATTTATCAAGAGGAGTATTACCCATTTCATAATAGGATTCAAGACGAGAACGAGCCAAAATAACTCCAAAAATTGCACCCACACCAATTGGACCAAAATGACCACAAAAGACGGCTTCTCTCCAAGTTTTAACATCAGGAGTAATTGGTTTTAAAGCCAAAACCGCGGGAAGTCTTCTCAAAAATACCACGACTATAGCCAACACAATGAGTCTCCATACGTTTAAGCCAATAGCAGTTTCATTGAAAAAAGGCCATGGTACGATAGCACCAAAGTAAACAAAAAATGCCAAGTTAAGTAACAAATCAATAACTGTCGAAACATGTGATTCTTCTGTCTTTTTTGCAAAAGCTCCGTTCCAACCGAATGTAGTACCAGCTGCAAATGAAGTTAATAAATCATCCACACCTAGCATAGATCCGAGTCCAGCAGAGTTAAATGCAATGAAAACAAAAATGGCTAAGAATGATTCACGATCAATTAAGTTATGTTTTTCGGCAAATGCCACCGCCTTTCTTGATACAAAACCAATGACAATACCCAAAACACACCCAAAGAGACATTCCCACAATACGGTGTTCAAGAACCAATCTTTAAATACTTCATGAGCATTGTTAGGATGAAGAACCAAATTTAATGATAAGAAAATAAATGGAACTGCCATACCATCGTTACTTCCTGATTCAGCGGAAAGCAAATTTCTCAAATGTCCTGGAACTCTCTCGGCGAATTTACCTTTACCCACCACCGCAGCTGCCAAAATAGGATCAGTGGCAGTGACACAAGCAGATACCAAAAGGGCATCAGCATAGTTAAAATGAGGGATAAGACACCAGATGAACAACCCAATAATTAACCAACCACAAATCATGACAGGTAATAAAAAGATCGCCACTGATAACCAATGCTTTTTCATATATTTACGAGGCAATTCCACCGCAACAGCCACAATCTGGATACACAACACAATACGACAAATTTCAAGGGTGATATACTCGGTGTCTCCCCACGCTAGGGGATTGAACCAATTTAGACAATGCGGCCCTAGAATAAGCCCGGCTACCGTAGCTACCGTAGCTTCACCGATATATAATCTTTCTTTCACAAAGAGTGAGAGAAGGGAAAAGAAGGTACTGAAGATCCCCACACAGGCGTAGGCTATATGAGCCTTCTCCAACTAGAGGTTAGTATTTGAGGTCCGATGCAGTTGAGTGTCGTAAAGGTGTAGATGGTGATGACAAATGGAGTGAATTGAAGGCCATGAGTTATGATCGTAGCAGATTATGACCTAATGAGGGACTTTGAAGGTTGGGTTGTAGTGGTACGATGCTTGACTTATTTCGTTGTTGACTTGTTTCCATTACACAGGTGGTTATAGGTACTTAATGTCTGCATATCACAGTGGCTGCACAATTGACGAGTATCTTCCGACAGACACTATCTCTGAAACACTTATAAATACAGGCGCCAACTCCCAATAATAAGTCTCATTCACCACTTATAATTTCTGATCATAACAGCCAAAAAATGACAATCTATCTGACAGATGGGCTTTCCTGGTCCAACCACAACGGGAAGAGTGAGTGTCAACAGCGCCTTCAGAGCCTTGTGCAGCCAACAGACCCTATACAGCCAAAACTGGTACGACCCAGCTCGCCTGGTGATATACCTCTTGTCATCTTCGTCCACTATGGAACCGGTCATCCACTTTAACAAACTCCCCCTGTGTCTGGTTGTTTAGACACACGCTTGAGCTGTACATCTCCTTTTGTTGTCAGGTACACCCCCTGTCTATGCATTTGCATTGGTCCGACACTTTTCATACATACCAGTAGTTGCTCCCAAACCATGATAAACTAGTGATGGTTAATCTTTTGAGATTAATGTATAGATCTTAGCTAGGATGCGGCTGGTGTGCATATAGTCCGTGCTAGATATACGCTGGTGGCTTAGGCTAAGTTTTACAGGGAAAGAGTAATGGACAGGCTACGGATCCGCGGTACTCCCGCTACTTTGTTGCCAAGTGAAGGAAGGAGTTTTACCGAAACTAGAGAGGTCTTGGCAAAAACGTGCCGCGTTATAGGCCCAGACTGTCACCTGACGCACAGCTGCAACTATTAACCCAAAACGGGCTAAGTATAACGCTTATCACTGCGAAGGAACAAGTTCACATCGCTTAACCTTTATCTTGAATTGATCATATCAAACGGTGGACTGAGGATCTGATGTCGGGGCTCTTTGTGTCCAGCCAGGAGTCCGAGGTTCAAATCCCGGAAAAGTCTGTCCATGCATCGTTCACAGCTTGTACCACACAAGTGGCCCATCTAGCAGAAGTGTTCTCGGCCGTTACCACCTTAAATGCTCAGGCGATGATGATCATCCGGCTGTCGGGAATCATCGTGTACTCCGAATATAATCATGTGAGTAACGTCCAGTTAAATGTTGATCCGTCTCTTTTTTCTCAATTCAATTTTGTTGTTAAAGATGAGAATGACAAGGTGGTACCATCTCAGTCGGATGATATACCCACTGAATTACGTTTGGGGGTGGAGATCTCCTTAATCAGTGATGCGTTTGCTTCGGTGGCTGCGAGTTCTATCAGTTCCAAGCTGAAACAAAATTCTAATACCTCAACAAATGGGGTTTCAGATCAAATAACTTGCTACTTCACTTATAATGGAGAGGGACATCCTCTTGTTATCGAATTTGAAGACTCTTTGATGAGTGAAAAGATTGAATTTCTTACTTTTTACACCGATTTTGCATACCCTTACGATTCATTGGATGATCCAGAAGAGGAAGAGTACTTGATAATTAACCATAACCAAATACAGTCGGAACTCATCTTGAAGAGTGATGTTTTCTCCAATCTTCTAGCAGATTTGCAACAAATCAATACTACCGAATTATATATCTACGTGTCCAACGAGACGAGGAGCCTTGGAAACTCCAAAAAACCCAATAATTCCAAGATTCGGTTCACAGATACTCAACTTAATTTCATTTCCAAAGGTCCCATAGGTCACCTGAAATTGATTTATCCAAGTGAGAGAACTATTCTTGAAAAACTTGTATTATATGGTAAAGACCCTAACAACAAGTATAATATGATCCCGATCAATACCTCGTTCATATCATGCTACAACTTCGCTAATTTCATCAAGATCTTTCGGGCAGTCAAGCTTTCATCCAAGTGTAAAATTCTCAAAGATCTCAACGGGGTGTTGTCCATTCAATTACTCTGTAAAAATCAAAATTTACCAAACTATGCGGGAACTCTAATCACTTTCCATCATCTTGAAGTGACAAGCTATTTAAATGAAGAATTCCAAAAGGACCAAGTCGAAACGGCCAGAAACTTCAACAAAATATTTGATGATAACACCTACGAGTATGCTAACGATAACACCAAAGAAGCAGTTGACGAGTACGAGGATTTGGACCCCGAGAAATCTAAGCCCACGCTCACGTATGCATCATTTATGAAAGAGCCACATGAATTCAAGGAGTCGACTCGAAAACGAAAGAAAACTGACGATGGGAAGGGAGTAAAGAGTGTTGGAGGAGCCGTGGAAGTCCCGTTATTCTTGTGATGGAACAGACCTAATGAAGTCTACAGAGTGATAAAAATAGCAAAAAAGATGTAAATGTACTTGACGAATTGACAGACTGGATTGGATTTGGTGCTTCAAAAAGTTTTAAGGGTATAGGAAATGTTATAGAAGATATAAGGGAGTATAATTCTGACTATCAAGGCAGTCCCGTTTACAATAATTTGCAGTTCAGTTTAATATCAACCGCAGACTAACAAAGTCATACTAGTATGGTCGGCCACTCACTCCCAGAAGACCTAAACTTCCAGTCCACTAGTCAAGAGTATGAGCCAAGATGAGACTCGTGAATCCCCACATGATTGCTGTTGAAGTGGTTGAGCCCAAAGCACACAGTCTACACGATTCAATGCTTGTAAATATTAAAGAGAAATAAACAGTATATAAATTGAGAAGTAGACTAAACACAAATGTAGGAATCGATTCTGTTCTTTTGGTTTTGGGCAATACACTCGGCGATCCAGGTGACGTTTCTAATTTCTTGTTCTTTGGATCTCAACCAGGCCCACACGGTGGATAATGTGAATTGCTGGGTGAAAGCGTTCTTACAGAATTTCATTTCCAATAAATAGAACCAGTCTTCAAGGTTCTTGGAACCATCACCAGACTCGCTGAAGATTTCCGAGTAGTCGTCCACGGTACCCACGATTGATCTTAATTGTTCAATTTCTTCTATTTGAGCCAATTCATTGTGATAGGTGGGGTACAATTTTCCGTAACTTGGGAACAAGCTCAACTTGTCTTCAGAGGTCAAGTCCAGGTTACCCAAGGAGTTGATGGTGATGTTGATGACTCTTTTGTCAGCTTCCAATGCCAAAAGTCTCAACATGATTTCACGATCAGGTTCACCAAATTCTTCGGTAACAAACTGGATGAATGCTTCTAAGTAATTCTTGTAAAGTTTATTTCTGATGATTTCAATATTCAAATCGTCCAAATCGTCGGGAGTCAAGCAGTTCTTAAAGAACGATGCTAATGGAGTATCAATCAACACCGTGTTATATAAACTTTCAATATCGGTGGCAATCGATAAGGTAGGCAAGGTGTCAAACATTCCTAAAGGATGACATTTGGTTAAGATCTCATTTCTATCTCTTTCATGAAGAGTTCCTGTGATCATCAAAGAAACATTATCAATCATATAACCATAGCTAATAAAGTCCAACAACTTGGTGAGAGTTCCCGAGGAGTTGGCCTTCAAGTACTGGAACTGTTGGTAGAGCTTTTTCGACAAGTTTTGTTGAATGATGCTGGTAGAAAGTGGACCTGAATATGAAGCTAAGAAGTTACCGTAGTCGGTGGAGGACAATTGAAGTTTAAGGTCTTCAAGGTTTTCGCATTGGGTCAAGTTGACGTACTGAGGAGACCGGAGAAGGCCGCTCTTGTACCCTCTGACCACACCTTCGAGGTACCCGTGATTGACGTTGAAGAAGAGTCCTTCCATTGTTGGCCAGTATGATAATTGATGGAACTGTTTTAGTGGGCAAAGTCGTGCGCCGGCGTCGCGATAAGTAAACGTGAGAAAAACTGGGAAAAAATGGGGGGACCAAATGTTGCAAAAGTCGTTAAGTATGGGAGGCTGTTGGAGAGTATCAGATCGGAAAGCCGCCAAGATTGACAGTCAGGACGAAGTAGACATGGGAGGCCGTATCAATATATGATGGTGGGATAAAGTATGGTCTTTAGTGGGATCAAGTTTAGTATGAGGTAGGATAAAGTGTGGTGGTCTTGTAGTAATAGAAATGACCGTATTGCTCTGAGTGACGATTAGACTGTCTTAATGGATGAGTAACGAGTGATCTAAACAAGGAGTACAAGAGTACGGACGAGGTGCTTTAAAGGACCGAGTGAGGAACAGAATGATTCTCAGTAATTTAAAAAAGTCTGTGAATATATTTGCAAAAAGTAAAGAAAGGACTATTTGCAGTGGCATGAGGCAAAATAAGACTTTAGGACACACTGACTGTTAGGACACATTGACTTTTAGGACACATTGACTTTTAGGACACACTGAGGAAACTGTAAAGACTTTAAGAGAGAGATTGAGCTTAGGAAACAGTCTGAGGGAATCGGAGATATTAGTGGGAATTGAAGCTTGAATTTATTTATTTTTCTTCGTAAGTGATTCTTGGTGATAGACCAAGCTGAAAACCATCCAGGATTGTACCAGCCTCAAGTTAGTTGTGGAAAATCCGCTCTTCTGATTTCCACTAAATTCTTTTCAGGTAAGTCTCTTTAATCGCTAGTTTCAAAGAATGAGAACTATCATTGAAACACAAGCTAGAAATTAGGTAAATCTTGACGTTACTAGTAGAACACCATCATGGCCCATAGAATGTGTCATAATAAGCCAAAAGTTCTTTGTCTGCTAGTTGTTTGGAATAGAGCCTTCTCAAGATTGCGATCTTCTACCACTTTTACAGAATTTTTGCCGTTTTATGAATAATTTACTAGGTTGATCTATTTGTGGAAGATACAAACTAATCCAAGCTCACAAGGTACTTCTCCTATTATTGAAGTACTAAATTTACTTTGAATAGATCTACCACTGTTCCGAGCTTCCACACATTTTGCAAGACTGTTGCCAATCTCTGTAAGAATTATTTCATCATACGTACAAGGCTGGAGGAGCTTTATCAATAAACCCATTCTATTCAAACAGCAAAAAGTCTTTCAGAGCTGACCAAGGTATCTCAGATAAACATATTCAGGGTGTAATCTACCACAACCATAGACTATAGGAATGTTGTTACAAGTACTTAAATGTATGAAACTTCATCAGGTCAAGAAAGTGATAATTGTTCACAATTTTTGAACAGAGGTAACAATTCAATTTTCATACTACTTCACCCTTAGATCCATACTATTTCATTCTCATATCCATACTAACAGCTTCCAAATCACGATCTTTTCGTTGTTATTATTTGGAGAGTACTTTTTCTCAGAATCACCAAGTCCACCAGTCGTTTCTCATTTTATTTATCTCAAAGTCGGATCAATCTCACAACAGTACCTACACCGAATATACCATTGACGCTTCTAGATCAAACAGTTGAAATCACCCGTCAACAACCACCAACCATCAACCGTATTTGATAAGCACCAATCCCCCAATTCTCAACCTCCCGTCTTAATATTCCATTCAATGTCAGCCATACTACTTGACACGTTGGTATCCTCGCTAGACGAAGAGTCTCAGCGGTACCTCCAGAACGACGACTCCCTCCGTCACCAGAGTGAAACTTTTCTTTCCGAGCTCCTCATCAATGATGACCTTCTCTCTACCGATATCTACACCACCACCACCACTACCGAACACAAGTCTACTTTGATCGAAGTGATAGCAGAACTTGAACTGAGACAGAGGGAAATCAGCGTGGAATTGGCTGCTATCACCAATGAAAATAAAGACTTGATCATCGATATTAGTGCCGACTTGGAAGCGGTAGATACCACCATAAAACAAGAGTACCATCATGAGGTGGCCCAAATGTTGGCTTACACCGATGATAAGTTCCAAGTACCGATCAGCGAAAAGTTGACGAGCTCCATTAAGTCCTCCAATACTATCCTTGCTAATATTGACTCAGTGCTTGATTTCTTGGAGTTGCCTGCTTTATGTAAATTGTGTATTTTACAGGGGAATTACCTGGAGTCGATCGAAATCTCGATCTTGGTACAGGCTTTGATCATCCGGTTTCCGAAGCTTGTGATCTTTCAGAAAATTCATGAACAAGTGGTGGCAGAATTACGTCTTATGGTAAAAGGTTTGATCAAGTTGTTGAACACCAACTTGAGACAGAACAGTATCTTAAAAATCTTTCAGATATTGAATAAGCTCCATGGTGACCCATCCATCGGATTATACGACTCCAGTGATGACCGTTCCGATAGTTCGAACAAGGATAAATTTTTGAAAATCATATACTTACACGCCCGATTCAAATTCATTGTCAGTGAGCTATCCAATTTGAAGCCGTTATTAAAATTTAACAAATTGACTTATTTGAAGAGATACATTGAGATTTATCGTGAGTTTATTTTTAATTCTCTATCTATTTACTTTGCCATATTTAGCCCCACCTCGTCTAATGCTCAGGTTCTGACCTCTGAAGATAAATTATTGGTCAACCAATTCATCAGAAACTTGGCCAATCTCTTGTCAGATGAATTGAAAAAGTGCTTACCTGAAGTTTTGAATCCAAATGAGGCCGATGAAGATGAATTTGATGTTCAGTCAAGGAAGGATGGTTTAATTTTGCAAATCACTTACCTTTGCAAGTCTCTTGCCAAATACAACGTTGATTTCGAGGTAATCATGGTTTCCCAATTAGGCCTTGGTGAAGACTCGTTGATAACTGAGGATGATTGGTTAAGAAATTTGGCCAAGGTTAAGAAGTTTAGACTGTGATTGGTGAGCATGAACCATCCCCAAAAATCAATTCTAAAAGATCAGCCCCAATCCAAGTCCTAATCAGAAATTCAATAGAGACCGCAATTTTAAAAAAAGAGTTTTAATCATGAGATTGAGTCGAGATTTCAAAGCAGAAATAAAAAGTCAAGGGCTGTATTTTCAGTTGTTTCACGTTAGGTCAGTTACACAAGGAAAGCAAATAAAAAATTCACAAGTCATAGAGTTCATTGTCTCATGAATCAACACATATATTCAACCCCCTATCATAAATAAAAATCCATTTAATCTAATCCATCCAGTCATAGCTCGTTGAAACTATCAATAGCAATTGATAGCAACCAATTTTTCAACTTAAGCTGTTTAATCCAAATAAAAATCCCAACTCTTGCTGGCCCAATCTCGACACAGACTTCATACCCTTTTCGTCAAGAGCAGATTGTACTAACTCTCGCTTTCTGTCTTGCAATTCCATGATTCTGCTTTCGACTGTTCCTGAAATTAAAATTCGATGAACGAAGACTTCCCTTTCCTGACCAATTCTATAAGCTCTATCCATGGCCTGTTCTTCCACAAAAGGATTCCAGAACGGATCCATGATAATGACATGTGAAGCACATGTCAAGGTTAACCCCGTATTACCTGCCTTTAATGAGAGAAGCATTACTTTGGTATTCTCTTGGTAAAACTTTTTGATGGTGGTGTTTTTGGCTTCAACACTCATAGAGCCATCATACCTTAAGAAGTCCATCCCCTCTTTTTCAAACGCAACTTTCATCACGTCAAACAAAACGGTGAATTGGGAAAAAATAATGATTTTTTCTTCGGGTTTGTTTGTATATATATCTTTAATTAACTCCATAGCTTTCTTGATTTTTGCTGACACCTTAAATTCTCCTTCTTCCTCAATAAGTTCTTGAATAATAACATTATTTCTAGGGACTGCTGACAGAGCATAGTATTTCTTGCAGAACTCTTGTATAGCTCCATATCCATAGCCCTCATTGTGAACTTTAGAAAAGATTTCGTAATCAATGAGATCGGCTTTTTGAACTGTGTTTTGACATTCAACACACTTGGCAGTCTTTTGAGTCTCATCTTCTCCAGAGTGATTGTCAAAGAATACATCAATACAAGAATGGCACATCATATGTCCACAAGTGGGCAAAATCGTGATAGCTTCAGAAGGAGTTAATACATTGAAACAAATAGGACATGTCAACATATCCTCTTCCTTTTGTAAGTTGTGAGGCTCCTCCAGTCCCTCCTCTTCATCTGGAATAGCGATGATTTCATCCAAGATATTTGACGGCCCTGACTCTGATTTGGGGACTTTCACGGCGAGTGAATCGTTGATTTGTTGTACGGTTTGATTATGTTCGAGTTCTGGGATTGTAGACACTAATTGTGATTCATTCTCTTTCACGGTTATCTTTTCGGAATCTTCCAATGCAGTAAAGGTTTCCTCATTGGATGTTTCCAATTTAACACTAGCCCCATTGGCTCCGTTGACCCCATTGGTCTCAGTGGTTGCTTCTTCTAATTTGTCCATTATTCCAGTTGCAATAGTCTCTTCACTAAACTCCTTTTTCTCCTCCTTTTCCTTCTCTTCTATGTGCAACCTTTTCTTCGTATTCTCCAGAGCATCAGATTGAGGTTCATGAAGGGCCTTGATTTTCTTGATAATATTTGGATTTAACGAAACGACCTGGGCATACATTTTAGACCAATCTTTGGGGACATTCAAGTCATCTTCAGCACGTTTACTAGCAGCTTTGATTTCTCCAATTTCTACTAAGAACCAATGACAACATGCCTGTCTCAATCTAAGCAATAAAGTCAAGATACCAGTGGCAGAATGTTTACTTCTGTGACTCAATAATCTTTTTGCTTTCTTTTGAATTCCGGATTCGAGCTCACTATAGTATTCCTTTTCACTCTCATTCATATCGACATAATCGGATAAAACGTGCTTCTCAGGTAATGTCAAAATGGGCTTACCATCAATGAGCGATGTCTTAACTCTCCTCAAAAGAATGGCTTTGAGCAATGCTCGCAACTTGTTCATACTATTCGTTTTGTCGTGATTATCGTAATGGTCTGAGTTGGATTTGAGTGGTACAGAAATATCCAGCCTAAATTTGAATTCATTATCATAGGGTCTTATTTTTAAAAACCTCAAAATAGGATACAATTCATCCACGTTGTTTTGAATAGGTGTACCTGATAAGCAGAGTCTGTATTCACTCTTCAAGTAGGTGACGGATTTGGAAGCCAATGCGGTTTTATTTTTGATATTTTGAGCCTCATCAAGAATGACTCGATGGAAGGTCGACTCCCGACAGAAAAATGGAGACTTGTAAGATTTCCCCCCATCTTCCACACGAGGCATAAATGTTGCCACCGCGTTCTTGGTGGACTTATTTTGGTCTATGGCTTCTTTGAAGTGTTTTTTCCATTCTGAAGAAAGAGTTCCGTATGAAGTGAGTAAAACATCGTACTGTTCTATCTTTTCGAATTTTGTGAGAGACTTTTTGTCATTTCCATGATAAATTCCAATCTTCATAGGATGGCTTGCCTTAAGCTTGGATTCTATTTCGGCTGCCCATTGTCGCAATAAAGATACTGGTGCTATCACAAGAGTGGTTTTATAATCTTTATCCTTGGGAGTACTGGATACTATAAGAGCAATGGCTTGGATGGTCTTTCCCAATCCCATATCATCGGCCAAAATACCTCCCTTGGACTTGGACTCTTCCATCCGTTTTAACCACGTCAATCCCATCCGTTGATGTTTCATTAAATTAATTGCGAGTTCCGGAGGGGTCTGATCCACACCTTCTTCGAGTTCTTCGTCGGGCCTGATGTTGTCAAGTAAATCTTGAAGATCGGTTTGGTCTGCATCGTTCTGGGACTGAGTGTAAATATTAGATGCGTAGCCTTGATTTCGTTGATATTGAGCATAGTCTTGATTATATTGGGACTGAGGGAACCTCACTCCATACTGCTCTAGTCTTGATTTAAGACCGAATAATTCACGATCGAGACTCATGGCTTTCATTCGTAATCCATGCATCAGGTGTTTCCTCAGGTTAATTTCTCTAGATAAACTTTGGTACTCAATATTCTTTTCAAAGATCGATTTCTGGAACAGTTCCATAATTTGCTGGGGTACATCCTGTAAAAGTCTCAGTTGGAGGTACTGGATGGCGTTGACTACCTTAGCCGAAAGTGATTCTAGATGTGAAAGCTCGTTTTGTACAGCATGATTTCGAGTCACCACCTCATGGAGATCGCTGGTGTACAGGTTATAGCGCTGAACTAGCTGTTCTTGAACTAGCAGTGCTGAGTTGGGGTCCATTGCATGTGGGACGGGTGCTGGTTGATTATACATTGATTGAGAGTCCAGAAATGTAGTTGGTTTGAAGTGAACATTGGCAGAAGCCTCTTTTTCGTCTATTATGATAAGGTCATCATCTGAATCACTGGGATTAGATGGTGGTGGTTGTGGATGAGTGTGGTTTTCTTGAATAGGGTCGTTATCGCTTTGAGCTTCATCATCGGAGATGTTAATCACTTCGATATTAGGTAAAGCCAGATCCAGAGGATTTTCTGGAAACGTATGGGTTTTCTTCAGAGGGGCCAAAGGCACGAGGATTTTGCGTTCTTCATTAGGGGTGGTGGTAGTGGTATGAGTCTTGTGCAGATGGCCAAAAGGTACGAGAATCTTTCGTTCAGTAGGTGGATGAATGGATCTTTGACCAGGAGATGAAGGCCGAGCTTGTGGTTTACGAGGAAAGAGATTATCTAGCCTCAAGCGTTTAGATTCGTCAGATTTGTCCAATTGGGAATTTTCATTTTGAGGGTTCTCTGGTGGTTCATTTTGATTGTTGATATTAGTGGTTAGTTCATTACTTTGGTTCTGCTGCTGGTTCCCTGGATCCTTGAGTCCCTGGTTGAGCTCCTTCACAAACGTCTGGAACTCTCTCATACCTTCCTCCACTGTTTTCAGTTCATCCTCATCATCATTGACATTCAGGTGGGCGTTCTTGAGGAGCTCTTTTTGGACATCGTCTTCGTTCAAGTAGTTTGCGGGGGTGTAGAAGTCGTCGTCGTCATCAGACGAGAGCAAGTAGACTACTCCGTTGGAATGGGCCATAACATGAATGTTGTGTGTGGATCAGGTGGTGCGATTTGATTAGTTTGTAAGGAAAACTGAAATGGTAGAAGTGAATTGGGAGAAATGAATTGGGAGAAATGAATTGGGAGATGTGTAATCGAATTGGTGTGTGATGGTAAATTAAAGAATAGAGGTGCGGTTGTGAATGGTGGATGGTGATTGAAGTGTCACAGATTTATTGAGTGAGGTGAGAGTCAGAAACGCTTGACTAGAGTTTTAAGGAATGCTTATAAGGTATAGAAGGGGACTTGTTATGGGGAGATTGAATAACTGAACCAGAGAACTTTTGAGGGGTCTTTATAGTCGTAGAATGATGGGCCTAATACGTAGTTCAAGATCGTGAGTTACGAGGATTACTTACTACTTATTAGGATTACTTAGAAGTACCTTTATAACGGTCTTAGCAGGATGGTGGATTAGAGATATGGTGAATTAGAGATATCTTTAATCATACCAGTCACTCGTCGTTATTGCGATTTCTAGTGTTAGTTTTCATGGACTAATACAACCTCATTACTTCCGGTTGTTCAACTAGGCTCCTATTAAGTGGTTAAGCTTGATTATCTACTATCAAGACCAACTACCTATGAGATAGCTGGACTACCTGAGGAATTGTTGTTGAACTTGTTGGTCTCAGTAGACTTATAATTTTATTCATGCTAAATGGATAGGTCCCATAATGAACTGAACCGGCTAGAACTAAACTTTTGCTATGCGGCGACAAACACCAGAGATGGACACTTACAACACCAGAGATGGACACTTACATCACCAGACCTGACTTGACCCAAACCTGTTCGTGTAGTATCCACAACGATAGATATACTACTCTGAAGTCCCACTAAACGTCTAACTTTATCTTTGTATGGCTAGCGGAAACGTCCTATATTTTTCACCCCTTGGTACTGTTGCCCTTATCCTTCTATTGATACTAATATACATGGAACATGGTCCTTCAAAGGTAGTCCCCGTTTTCGGACAAGATTTTGTCCAAACAAATTTCCAACTCCGTCTGCAACCGGGCGTTGTTCTCATCAAACGACAATCCTCTTTGGTAGTCAGCTCTGGCATCCTCGTAGTTTTCCAAGAAATAGTTGGCCACTCCACGTCTCAAAAAGTTTTCTGGGGTGCACATCATCATACCAATCAACATGTCAGCGTCATTGAATGCCTTCAAGTATTCCTTTGTCTTCAAGTAAGAATCAGCACGACTCATAAGGAACAATCCAAGTTCTTGTAATGTACCTTGGAACGACTCAAACTTGTGTCTTCTAGAGATCATTTCGATTCCGATCGACAACTGTTTGACGGCCTCGGTGTATTTACCGGCTTGAAACGCCTGGACCCCTCCTTCGTACAACTTTTTGATCATTTTAGACAAGTCTTTACTGAAAGTCTCCAAGGTGGCAGGTGGAGGAACGTCGGAGCCAGCAGCGATGATTTCGGCGGTTAACACATTGAGCTGTTCGATCTCCAATTTAAGTTGGGGCACCAATACCGCGGCCTGGGGAGGGATCAGGAGCTTTTTGGAGTTGGTATCGTAATTGATGGCGATATTCATGGCTGTTTCGACTGATGATTTGACCGTCAATAGAAGGCTGAGGTGGCCTTTTGGGGCGCGCTTAGGTCGGCGGGTTCCGTTTACGTAATTTGTGCCGGCTGCAAAATTGCACTAGTTCAAGTGTTAACCCATGTCTTATGGCCAAATTTGGTATGATCCCAGCGATCTGGTGTCATTTGTGAGTCTTGGAGGGCCCAAGGTGGTAGAGCTTGTGAGTTATTTTGAGGCATTAAGCTGTACTTGGAACACTATTCTCAGCAACACCAACACCAACAACGAAACCTGGACATTTAGGAGGAAAAAGAGAGTTGTAGGGAAGCTTGTGCTTTTACCAGGAGACGAGGAAAAGGAAAGTGATGTTGAAACTGTTGCAAAACCGGCGGAGAAAAATGGCTGGACTAAGTATATTGCATTGGTTGTTGCACGGGTTTTTAAGGTAGACAGAGCCCAATCATCATCACCAATCTGTTGGGAACCTTTGGAGTCAACGGTGGTCCCAGGACCCACCCTTTTAGAACAAGAAAGGTTTGACGTGAAGAGGATTTCTAAAAAAGTGTTCATAGAGCCATTTGTTCAGGGAAGCACCGAGAGCCAACAGCTCGAGCAGTCGGTATTCTCTCCTCACCACCACAGACCCACCATTGAAGATGTTCCGTCAATCCCATCCATTGTTGAAGACGACGAAGGTTCTAGAAGTAGGGTTAGTGCAACACTACGGGGGATTTTCAGGAGAAGTCCTGACCTGGCTCCTCGCTCCAAATCCAGTTTCTACTCAGGAATCAATAAGTTTGCTACTGTCAAATTTGCATTCAGCCCGTCAGAGTCCAGCGAAGATCACGGCGATACTTCACCCAAAGCTCGTGAGTCACTGGAATTGTCCGAGAGCAGCCAGAGCTACCAGTGGTCCTCCAGCATAAGCTAAGGCTTAGATTGAACTTTATGGTTAGTGAAGTTAGTGAGAAGTTAGTGAAAAGTTAGTGAGAAGTTAGAGAAAATTAAGAGACTGGGTCACTGGAGTCAAGGTTTAAGAGATCCATAGTTATAACTTAGATAGCTTAGTGCTCTCCATAATATAGAACTCGATGCTAGTGGCCGTAGTGTAGATGCCACCATGCTAAAATTGTGTGTACGGTAGAAGGATGGCTTTATCGTCTATCAATATCGTTTTGAGGAATTGGATGAAGGGATAAGGCGATAATATTGACGACTCTGGTGAATTGGGAAATAATAAAACTACTGTAGCATTTTCTTCTATCTGGTCCCTGCACAGACAGACCATTCCCATCGTCATTGCCTAACCTCACCTTCCTTTGCTGGAACTTCCTCAATTTCCTCGCTATCTCTCACTTTTCTCCTGTTGCACGGTTGGTGATTTTCGCGATAACATTTGCAACAGTGAGTCATAGTCCCCACCATGGTCAACCTTTCCAACATCGTCAGACCAAACATCTTGGGACTCCAGCCATATAGGTGTGCTCGTGATGACTTCAAAACAGGCATTCTTCTTGATGCCAACGAAAACACCCACGGCCCCTCGCTTTCGGCGCTCAGCGACCACGAAGTCGACCTTCAATTGAACAGGTACCCAGATCCCCACCAGCAAGAGTTGAAGCAGCAGATCGTGGATTTCCGCAACAGCCAGCCCAACCAGTACGCAAAAGACGAGCTCTTGAAGGTTGAAAACTTGTGTCTTGGAGTGGGTTCTGATGAGAGTATTGATATGCTTTTGCGGTGTGTTTGTGCTCCTGGCAGGGACAAGTTATTGGTGTGCCCTCCCACGTATGGGATGTATGGGATCTGTGCCACTGTGAATGATGTGGAGGTTGTGACGGTGCCATTGTTGCCTGCTACGTTTGATATTGACGTGAAAGCCATTTCTGAAAAGGTGAAATCTGACTCGACCATCAAACTCGTTTACCTTACGTCGCCAGGGAACCCTACAGGGAAACTCATTCGTGTGGAGGATATTATTGAGTTGTTGAAGGTGGAATGGGATGGTTTGGTGGTGGTGGACGAAGCTTATATCGACTTTACCTATTCGGAATCAGATCGTTTCAGTCCTTCCATGTCTACATTGGTGAACCAGTACTCCAATTTGGTGGTATTACAAACATTGTCTAAGTCGTTTGGACTTGCGGGTATCCGTTTGGGTATAACCTACAGTAGCTCGGAATTATCATACTATTTGAACTCCATGAAGTACCCTTATAACATTTCATCCTTGACATCCAGTGTCGCTTTAAGAGCCACAGCTCCCGACGGGTTGAAGGTGATGTACACCAATGTTGCCGAAATTATACGTCAAAGAAAACTTCTTTTGGACAGATTGTTGGAGTTAAAATACGTGGGAAAGAATTTGGGTGGCTTGGACTCCAATTTCATATTAATTGAGATCTTGGATAAATCCGGAAGCCCATCTAACGAAGTAGCCAAGAAGCTTTATGAAACGCTTGCCGTGTCTAATGATGTGGTGGTGAGATTCAGGGGCACAGAATTGAACTGTACTGGAGCTTTGAGAATATCAATAGGAACAGCAGAAGAAAACGAGACCTTGGTTGCCAAATTCGAAAAATGTTTGAATGAGATCAACCAGGATTAAGCAATATTGAAGTGGAAGAACAATCAGTAATGAAGAGACCTACGGGTTAGGACACTATGATAAATTCCAACCAAATAGAAAATTAAATCTTTGCTAATTTCTTGAACTATAGTAAACGAGATTGTAGAGGGGATAAAAAGAGATATTTCACAAACCAGTAAGTACATAGTTAGTTCTGCTCTTGCCAATCGGGATCCGTACAGAATTTTATTTCAGTTAAAACGGTCATGGTTGTTTTTGGTTGATAAACAGTGATGACCAGAGGAAGGACTGGGCTAGAGCTTATCAATCACTCACAACTGAGACCAGTATGGGCAAGAGAGAGAACTTTCGGCCTGGAGATTCCGATCTATACAAAGCTAGAGCACGTAAACAGAAGTCAAGTTGATTTGGTACTGGAAGTGTCCGAATCACACAACTTGCCACTGAATTTGACATTTATTAAGAGACATTTAAACAAGCGTTTTCTTTGTCTTTTGTAGTATATAATACTTTTGATAAGTCTATGGCAAAGCAAAAAGCCCTTTTTATGGTCAGTATATAGTTCATTTCAAAAAGATGGGATTATGAAGAATCAAACTGTCAGCAGTCCATATAAAAGAGAGGTTAACAGGCTCATAAAGAGATGAAATAGTCAACAGCTCATATAAAAGAGGGATTAACAGGCTCATAAAGAGAAGAAATAGACATCGGCTCGTAAGAAGAGAAAACCATGTACCGGCAACTTGCAAGTAGCCAGAAATATAGGTTCAAATGACGAGCTTTCTTCATAATCCTTTTGCAACAACTAAGATACCAAACTCAATTAGTCGTCCAAGACTATATTTGGGCTGTGAATACAGTTCTGTATGAATAGCGAAACAGGTCATTAAAGGGCTTAACAAAACTTTTGTTCAATGATACTACAAGACTGTTTATTGGAGCTTTTATCGTGAGCTGGTACCACTTTACTATCACATAAGTGAATCGATATCAGGATATTCACAGCGGCTAATCACCAAACAGTTTAGTGCCATAGAGTAAGGGAGCCAGATGGGCTGGAAACCACGGACCAGAAATGAAAAGCCATTGTTGCTGAAAGTCTTGACTTGCAAATTATGGTGGATTGTGAGGTGTTGGTTGGGTCATCCAATTTGATCGACCCTCTTCGACTACACTACAACTGAAACAAAGTAACTCCATTGGGAGCAACTACACAATAAAGCAGCTACACGGTAAAGCGGGTGTTGATCTGGGAAGAACCCGCTAACAATACAAATAGCTGCCAAAAGACCGCCAAAAAGCTGCCAAAAGACCGCCAAAAAGCTGCCAAAACGCTGCCAATAAGCTAAAAAAATAGTGACAGCTAGCAGAGTAGCCGGACCCGGAGCTCTCCAGTCGGTTGACCACCAATAGCAAGAGCCACAGAACAGGACCTCGTCGCAGACCTGCTCAACGACTACACGGGCGATTTAGGGCCATTACCCGTGGACACATTGGTGGTTCCCATTTGCAACCGAGGGTGAAGGTTTTGATAACAATCACACTAAACGGTCTTGAAGGGAGGAATTGTGGGAACGTTGCTATTGCTATCAAATCGTTAAGTATGTCTACCTTGACCTATACCAAACACTGTTGTTATTTAGTGGGAACTGATGGCTTATAGTGAGTCCTGTGTATAGCTTCTGAAAACCCATACTGCAATAGTCCGCCGGTCAAGTGATCACACATGTGACCTACACAGCTAAGTTCAGCTTCAGCCAGACTGAACTCTTGAGGGAGATTAGTGAAGAGATCTGAAGTTGGAGTCGATTTGGAGATTTTCAACAAGTTGGATAAATTGAGGTGCACCCCCTATCACTAGAATTAATTGGCAGCTTCCAAGCGGTTCATTCTCTTGCAGATTTTATTAGTGCGAAAATCATCAAAAACCACCAAAATTTTCATCCACACACCCAGTTAATTTCATCCAAACATGGCCAAACTCAACTTGGTGGGGCTTGTGGTGTCACAAGGAAAGATGGCCAAGACGGTCAAGGTCCGTGTGCAAGGTAAAGTGTACGATAAGCGGATCCACAAGGAGGTGATCAAAAGAAAAGATTATTTGGTGCATGATGAAGGAAATCTCTGTAAAGAAGGAGATGTTGTTCGTATTGAATCGATTCCTCGCATATCTGCACGCAAGACGTTTGCCATAGCCGAGATCAAGGCTAATCAAGGTCAGCAGTTTGCCATGTATGAGACCATTGCTCAACAAAGATTACAAAAACAAGAGCAAGAAAAGGCCGATTTGACGACAAAGAATCAGCAAGATGTACAAGAAACCTTGGCCAAAATCGAAGACTTGAAGAAGTTGGATAGACTAGTGAGCCAGTACCAAAAGAGCGATGCTGAGGAACAAAAGAGTTTGGTTTCGGAAGTGAATCGCATCAAAGAAAAGTATGGCATCAACCAATGGCCGTCGACTGAGCCGTTGGTGGAATTGGAACTCAACACTGCAGCCACCGAAATCGATGAGCTTGAAAGAAGAAGAAGCCAATTTGGTGCCATCTACGAAAAATTGTTAACGAAGGAGTATGAGGAGGAACGGAATCGGATTTTGGCCAGTATGACCAAGACCCCAGTGGACAAGCTTGCCAAAAACACTGCCAAGAATATTTTGAGAAAGTATGTGTTGGACGTGAGAAATGCCTGTCCTGTTTAACTGTATATAGCAATAGAGACTTATTAAGACGTGTAGAAATAGAAGGAGAGGACAAGAGCACGACTAAGAACAAGAGCATGGCTAAGAACAAGAGCATGGCTAAGAACAAGAGCATGGCTAAGAACAAGAGCGATGACTAAGAACAAGAAGGGTATTGAGAGTATTACAAGGAGACAACTGGAATAGTTGAGGAGGTAATTGGAATAGTTGAGGAGGTAATTGGAATAGTTGAAGGAGACAAGTGAGAACAAGAAGGGGATTGTAAGAACAATTGGAACAATTGGGAGTAATTAAAGAATTGAGTGTAATTGAAGAAATATAACGAGACAATAGTGATAATTGAAAGAGACTTTGTCAGGACAAGAAAATCATTAACAATACTTGAAAAAGACAATTGGTATTCTTGAATTCATTTGCTTTATTATTTTAATTGATATACGATTTTTTTACTTGTACTGTTTACCTTTTCAAATGATACAAATCTATAATCATACTTTGGTAGGATTAGCTTTAGCCTTAATTTTTGTAGCCTTAATTTTTATAGCCTTAATTTTTATAGCCTTAATTTTTATAGCCTTAATTTGTAGCTTTAATTAGCGGGTGGTTATAATTTTAAATGTTCTTATATTGTGAGTTATGGTTCTTCTGGGATAAATCAAAAATAGCTTTAAAGAGGAAATAACGTGTTACTAATTGTAGTTGGTTAAATAATTTCTTACTTCGAGCTTTCTTATGAACACTTATTAACCATAGAAACTATAATCGGGCACTGTATAAACATTTATTATCTATTGGTAAGAAACTGGTCATAGTCGACGTGCCAGTGAATTCCAGTCACTACGGGTCTACGTTTATTCACAGTGAAGGACACCCCAAGCTATCGAATAATATGACGGCTTATAATTCTCGACTCTTGGTGCCTCAGTGGATTATCGCACTATGGACTTCGATTGAACTCCGTATAAGCCAACTTCTTCGCTGCAGAATCCTTGTCAGGTAGAGATGTCGTTCTTTGGTCTTTGTTCAATCTCATGAAATCGTTCGCTATACTATCACATCTGGTATTTGTTGTGGGAGTGCCAAAATGGTGCTACCTCTCCATGAAAAATTCATTCCCTTACAAAAGACACAAGTTGTGGGTATAAGCCATCCTGGTGCCTCTACAGTAACAGTTAGGTCTGCTCTAAAGGATGGCCATCAGCTTTACCGGGCACAAAAGTGGGGGCCTTTACTTTTTCATGCTATCGCTAGAATACGAAATACGTTTTATTCAGTCTCGAGACCATTTGTCTTGATGAGCCACCCTTTCCCTCCCGTGCCTTCTATCCTCAATTATCTCTACACTATCAAGCACACAAGTTAAGATCTGCTTTACACCTTCATTATAATTCTATATTAAAATCCGGCCAATCTATTTTATTTGGGTGCAAAATTAGGTAATTTTTATAGAAGTGGTTATCGTTTTTTTTGAGTAGGAATAGAGCCCAAAAGGGCCCTAACTTTTAAGCCACTTCGAATGAAGGCTTTCCAAAGTCGGGAGTGCCTCCTAAGGTGCCGTAGATGTCACCCACGTAGTTTTTGGAGCCGTAGGTCTCTCCCAGGGCGTACACGGAGTCCCAGTTGGTGATGATATCATGAACCAAAGGAAGCCCAGCAAGCACCAAATTGTCCAAAGAGGCGCCGATTCCCCCCTGGGTGTTGTTGTTGAAGAAGCCCACGGTGTTGTTGGCCAAGGAAGGAGGAGGTCTGGCGAAATCAGAGATGGTTCTCATCACCACGATCCGGTCGTAGTCCACAAGTCCGAACTTCTGGGCCCTAACAAAAGCTTCCAAGGAGGCGTTGTCTTCCTGGGCGGTGGAGCAGTAGACAGCACTTCCATTGGTCATCATCGACACCAAGGAGCCGAAATAGTCCCCGAGAACGTTCCCGTAGTAATACACATCGGAGGTCACCACATCACATTTTGTCACTGTGGGTAAAGCCCTAGCAGCCGACTCGTTGTAGAGGGCTCTGAACTTGGCATTCTGGGCGGTTCCGTTGTTCAATTTTGCACCCAAAGCCAACTCGACGGCCCTGTCCCGAAGGTTCTCGTTGATTTCAAATACTTCGGTACCATAAACGTTTCCGGGGTATTTTCCAGGACCATCAGTACCGTAAGCGTAGTATCCAGTGGTCCAGTTGGGATGGGACGAGTGGTACTCCGAGTAGTCCACCTGGTACTCCAAGGCCGCTTGGACAGCATACTTGGCGAAAGTGACTCCCCCAATGGTGGTGTGGGCAGGTTCTCCTCCGGCAATTCCTGCTATCAAGAAATAGGTTTTGGATAAGTCAAAGAGAGGATTGAGAGTTAGCGAGGAAATGGTGGCAGCAGCATTGATTTCTCCCTCGCCAGTGGTGACCTGACACACCGAGTAGTTGGTGGTACAGTGGACGGTTGGGTATTCTGGCGACAACCCGGGGAGGGTCAAGTTGTGGACAAAATCCAAGCTCTTCAACCATGGGTCTCTTTCGAGCACAAACATCGACACCACGAACACCTGGGGCTGGTAGACGGCGAAAGGCTTGCCGTAGGCGGCGTGAAGGTTGTTGTTGGAGGACGGCTGGGTGTGGTTGGCCAAGGCAGTCTGGTTGACTTGACGTTTTGTGGGATGAGCTCCTACGAGGCCCAAGAGCACAAGAAAGACGAGACTGAAGGTGTTCATGACGAGCGTAGAGAGAGGAAGAATGTCGGAGAGGGGCCCTTAGCATATTTATAGGCCCCTACTGAATTAATGGCCTTGTCTACGGCACTTTGCTATCTTTGAATCTGACTCTGGGTGGGGCCTTTATCTGAATTTGCACTTGTTCCTGATTGGGACGGATTGGGACGGATTGAGCTGGGAGGAAACGGAAAAGACCGGATTTTGGCGGCCGGCTCTATAAGGAGGAGCAAGGGTGCTGATACTGCTTTGGGAACTGTTCCAACTGCTTCAATTCTGGTCGAATTGGGGCCATTTCTTTCCTAATTGCTAATTTATTTTAAATTGGTAATTTAATTTTTTAATTCCAATACCGAATCAATTATCATAACCGTTTCTGCAGTATGGATCCTGACCAATCCGAGCAGTAAGACCCGGTCTTTACAAACGCTCATGATAATCCGGAAATAACAGCCAATTTCCGATTCTATAGGCAAGAAACCATGTAGCTATAGGGCTATACTTGCAGTAGAAACGGCCATCAAAATATGCCACTAAAAGTTTTTATTTGACACTTCTTGGCAGGAACCATGTCATTTTTGTGGTGGTATTTTTGGCAGCACCTTTGGGTGTGTCTTGGGCACCGTTGGTGGCAATTACGGCTGATTTCAGTGGTCTCTTTGCCACCTTTTAGGGCTATTATTGGCACCTTTTAGTGATACTTTTTCATGCGGTTTGCTACCCATTTGGTATACCTTTATCTAATCGAAAAAGGCGATTAGTTAACCTTTAAATTGGCAATTGTTCGATATCTCTTTGAGCCCCCATTGGTTCCGGAATTGTTGGCCCGGAACTCCCTAAACTCTTCGCTAACGTTTTGATAAAGACTTCTTTGATCAAACGGTTTTTGTTAAAAAGTGTTTCATTTGAGCAGACCTTACTGGCCAGTTCGGAGCGTAATTTCTCTGTAGCTTCGACCAACGGGTGCCGTGGTAACTTGCGCTTCTTCGGATTTAGTTGTTCGGGCCATGGTTACTTTGACAATTCTTTTACATCGACGGGAAACAATCGCATAATGTTTCCTGGTAATACAGATTTCGGGGCTTATTTGAGTGAGTTCCGACCTGAACCCTTATCATTACCGAAACATGCGTCCTGCTGCAGCAGAATGTCACCCGAATTGGACTCGAACGAACACCTTTCCTAAGTGAATGTCTCTCTTTGAAATGTCGCGATATCCACCAGTCACAAAGAGAAGATGCTACGTTTGGACCCACTATAACCTGTCGTAGTCAATCCTAAGCTAAGACTATTAGACGGTTTTCAATATTTCCCGACGTTCCTCGATTTTTCAAGTCACTTTCACCAATTTAAACTGTCTCTAGTTACCAACAGCGTTGTAAGAATTCGAGGATTATCTGTTTTGTGCAATAATACCTTAGGGGAGTCTAAAGAACGTTAAAATAGCTAAAACAAAACCTGTCCCTTATAGTATTGGTGCTCATAGTGGAGAGTCAGAGTTTGTAGATATAGCTGTAAATTATTCTTAGTGTGAATTGCTTTGTATGAACTTGGTGTGAATTGCTATCAAAACCAAAATCAGTGAGCAATAAGGAATAGGAATAGGTGTGAATTGTGAGTAATAGAAAGTGCCTCTTTATATTAGGTGTGACTTGAATTGGAGGATACTCAGTCTGGTCGATTTTAGAGGAGAATTGTCGCCGTAAACGTACCCGAAGTAATTAATACCTTTCTCAGAAAATGCTGTATGATACTTATTGCAAGACGACTAATATCATAAAGAATTCTGGCAACTCTTGGATGGAGAATTGGAGTTATAGTGGATAATTTAAGATTCTACTTGGTATAATTTGCGTTCATGGGAATGTCACCAACCCATTCTACGGCAAATCTGAGATTGTTTTGAAAGAAAGACAAAGCCAGAACTAGAGGGCTTAACCGGTGGTAGATTACCTGACCGAAAGATTAATCTCTCGTAGTTGGAAAGGCACATTGAAGAGATGAGTATCGTCTCCATTTACAATATCTGTCCTCTTAAATCAAAATGCTACCTCAACTAAAATAACTGATCTACTCCTGGATAAGCACGATGATTGGATAGCACATATTTCAACATTCCATTTTTTTAACCGAAAAGTTTCTATAACGTCAATCTGGCAACATGATTCCCAGAATATTTCTCAGATGAGCTTTCCGGGTTATTTTCTAGGCCCATTTTCTAGATATCTTCCCAAAAGATTGCGTGAATGAGGAAACCACTTGTTTTTGGATTGGACTGATTTTTTATTTTTTGATTTTCACCAAAAATTAAACCAGTCGAGAATCTTCCATGAACTGTTCAAGTAGTCTAGTGTTTCGGGAGACCGATACACTGATATCCAAAAAGAAAACCCAATGCGGGGGTCGAACCCGCAACCTTTTGATATCTTTCTTAAGAGTCAAACGCTCTACCGATTGAGCTAACCAGGTAATTTGGTGACGGGAAAAATCGTCAGAAATAATATATTAGGTTGGATGTGCCTGTTATATTTCCCACTCGTCGTGGAGGTCTTTCATCCTAGGTATGAGCACTAACTAATTCCTGCTCGTCCCTCCGTATGCAAGGGTCCAATTCATGTTATGCGATCAAGAATATAATGTCCATTGACCATCTAGTGCATAACTCCTTTGGGTCATCGCATTTTGAACTGATCATATGGCGAGCAAAAAAATCAGACAACCTCCCGTAACACTTCTCTATTGACAAATTCATCCACTTTATCCTCATTCTCCCCAAACAACCTAATTGCAAATTCAGCAAAGGTTGGATGGGAATATGACCGGGTGCCGAGATACTGGTGATAACTGGTCGTACCAATTTCCTGATTGAAAATCGTAGCATGTTCTGTTTAAACTGCTTACGAGTATCGATACCTGAGAACTGTCACACATGTTGACTTGAGAGTTGAACATCACTTAAATGAAGTTCTTGTGGATGGGGTCTGAACGGTCCGAAGTATATGTGAATTTTATAGTGCAGTCAATGACAACCTGTTGTAGATTTTTATGGAAAGTCTAGGGGAAGCTGGTGTCTTTATATAGCGGAGAGAAGGAGCACATATACGGGCTATCGCTACCGTTCATGCATCAGGATAACTATGTAAACCCCAGTGGTCCATGTAGAGAACAACAATTGTCACAAATGATCCGAATTAGGAAGTAAGTAACACGGTAGTTAAAGCGATTTTGAGGATTGAGTGATCTAGATAACGTGAAAGTTTATACGCTGTTAATATCTCCTAGACTCCAATCCATCTACCTCTAGTTAGCAGCATACTTAACTGACACTTAGTGATTTCGAGTCTTGTAGTGACTCGAAGTAAAAATTCAAATTATAAAATCGAAATCATAAAATCGAGAAAAATTCCTCTATCAATATGGTGGTGAACGGGATAAATTGTAGGACCATAAATGAACTTGGAAAAATGTTTGCTGTGTAAATCAAGAGTTATATAGAGCTAAATGTTTATCTTGTGGAGATTTTGCAATCACGTCTTCTTAATTTTTGACACCTAAACTTATCCAAATTTGAAGGTTTTTGTTACCGAGAAAGTCCAGGATCGGGATTTATTTCTGGTGGTGGTCTACGACTAATTAACACTACTCTTATCCTGGTAGTACAGGTAACTACGGATAGCCCAGGGTGCCATTGTGGAGGGTTCCATTATGGAGATTTGGGTTACCTTGGCGAACGACGGCTTATCAGTGGTGCGCGCACGACATTCTCCACCAATCTTCCATACAAATCGGTAAAATAAAGAAGAAAGAAAACCAACCACCAGGCAAACCGTCCACGGCCACAGCTCAACGTTACCGAGGCAATATCAAGATTTGTGCCCAAAAATTAGTCATCACGTCTCAACACCAACCGGCTCGTTCCAACTAGAAACAGCCCCACTGCCAGTGATCTCCAACATCACTACAGACGCCGCTAGCGAAGTTTGAAGCGAACTTTGATTAAGCAGTCGCTTCATAGTGTCCTTTAGCGAGAAACACTGAGTGTGCCTAGCGAGAACTGTTTCTTTAGCCTAGCGAAAACCGTTTCTTTAGCCTAGAGAAAACCGTTTCTACAGCCTAGCGAGAAGCGTTCCTACGAGACTGCTAACTCCTACTACGTGACTGTGACCCGCCTGAGCTGTTCTTTGATAGTATTCACGCCTGAGACTATCATAAAGTACCGGTGGCTTTCCTACTCGCTTTTTAACCGACTTCGTCGTGGTGACTCACCGCTTCAGCCGTGTTGACTTGAACTAAACTGCCCATCTTTCTTGAAGCACTCGACCACTACCGCATTCGTGCAATCCCCCCTCCATAACTGTTGATATCGACTATCACCAGCCCGTTTTACCCTGCCTATTTTCAGCTAAGTTCTTATTTTGATCGTTGAATCAATCTGACGTTTAAAAGCCTGGCTATTTCCTTTCACAATGCACTCTGAATATGACCCCATCGTGGTCAAGTTCATTCCGCTTCGTCTTTCCCAGCTCAAATATCTCACCTTCAGCTTGGTGGGTATAGCTCTTCTTTGGCCCTTCAATGCCTTTCTTTCAGCATCTGCATACTATGGTGAACGTTTTGCTCATAGCCCCGGACTTGTCAAAATATATTCGTCCACAATGATGTCGGTTTCAACCGTGGCATCCACTGTCTATAGTTATTACTTGTCACAGGCTCAAGCTGGTGTCAATTATCAGTATAGACTTAACTTGGGGTTGGCCATCACCATCATGGTATTTGTGATCATGGCTGTGTCGTGTATATCCGACTGGTTTATTCGGATGCCCGATATTTTGTTTTTTGGCATCTTGATGATTTTGGTGTTCTTGTCAGCTTTGGCCACTTGTTTGGCACAAAACGGAACCATGGCCATTGTGAACGTGCTCGGAAGTATTTATGCCAATGCCGTCATGGTCGGTCAGGCCGTGGCGGGCGTCTTGCCCTCTTGTGCCTTGATCATCCTGATTTTGATCGTGGGAGAGCGGCCTTCTTTGGCCCCAGGAGCTGTCGAATACGTCGAGAAAAATCTTGGGGTTTTCGTCTACTATATCACCGCTTCAGTGGTTGCAGTCAGCTCCATTTTATTGATTTACTGGGTAAATAAATATACCATCAATGGTTATCGTGCTATTGGAGAAGAGGAAGATATCGGGCTTGCTACCGACCCAGAAGAAACTGAACCCTCTACCAAAAAACACGTCCCCTTTTCCACCCTCTGGTCCAAATTGAACCTTATTGTGCTGACGATTTTCCTCACCTTCAGTATCACGTTAATCTTCCCCGTTTTTGCCTCGAAGGTGGAGTCTGTTCGTGACACCAAGAACCGGTTCTTTCAGAAAAACATCTACATTCCTTTTATTTACTTGATCTGGAATTTGGGTGATCTCTTGGGCCGTATTTTATGTGGGTACCCTCGCCTCAACATGTTGATCACCAATCCACGCACGCTTATTATCTACTCTGTGGGTAGATTGGTGTTCATTCCACTTTTCTTGACGTGTAACACACATCCTGGGGAGTCTACACCTTTGATCGACTCTGATTTATGGTACATCTTCCTCCAATTGATTTTTGGAATTTCCAATGGTCAATTGTGTACCTCTTGTTTCATGATCGTGGGAGACTATGTTGATGATGATGAGAAGGAGGCTGCTGGAGGATTCACCACTGTATTTTTGAGTGTGGGATTGGCAGTGGGCAGTTTGCTCAGTTATTTCCTTGTGATGTACATTGATTAGAGCTAAAAGTTAACCTTCAATGGTCTTTAATAAAATATAGATTTCGTTAGAGTTGTAAAACATCTTTGTAGGACTGTTTTGGAATTGCCATTTAAGATTTTCGCAGCCATTTTGCAACCAGCCCATTGACCAGACCACCTCAAAGTGGATAGTCAGCTTGGTTTGAGTCTTTCTTTTGAATACCATAACCTTCTATAAAGAGGTAGCTTAGTGTAGGGTCAGGCGTGATCACTTATAATTTTCTTCTTCACCATCGATTTATTCGATAATTCAATCTATTGAAGAATGGCATAAGCTGTACCAGAATAGTGTCACATTTTCTACCTTGTTAACCGTGAAGCTGTCATATAACATAGCTTGTTGCACTGTTGAAACAGTCCATAGCAGACGTAAAATCAGAATCAGTTCAGCAAAAATATCTGGATGAGCTTTGGTCTAGTCATGGTGAGTCACAAAGCGAATTACGAGCTCAAAATCATATTTCTGTTGTAATTGATAACATAAACTATCCTCTTCTCAACCATTTTTAGGGACACTTCACCAGGTTATGTGTAGCTGGCACTCAATATTTTGGGAAGTGAATAGTGCTGAGTTTAATCATTACCTCGTTAAATTAGCGATCAATAAGGACATACAAAGAAGGAAGCACCATAAATCGGTCTGCTCCCATGGACGTATAAGTTAAGATCTAGACCAGCTGCTTGAAATATCTTGTAACAGGAACAAAGACCACACAATGCCACCCATGAACTTTATAAACACCCTTAGTCGGCTACCCACTATACAAGGAACAACAGTTTCACAAAGCAATTCACATGTTTGAAATGGAATAGTAACAATTATTTCATACCACAATAAGCTTCATTTTGTTGGATTGAAAAGCGATACTGAAAGAAAAGAAAGTTGAATCGGGATAATAAATAATTCTCATTGTGGGGGGTTTTCACAGTCCAACCTGGTCGAAACGTTCACCCAACGAAGGGGTACTAATGATAACTTTTCCTGGGTACCGATAATCAAACAAACACTTCAATATTAGTGAAGAAATTCCACACTCTTGTTCACTCTTTTTCCACCTTAGCTTCATCAGCCAGTCGATATCGTGGATATTGAATCGATTGGAGAGCATCTCAAGGTGTTTTCTTGGTGGTTTTTGGGTAGTTTTTGGGAGGATTCTCCAATATTTTCGTTATGGCAATACTCAAATCCAAGCAGCACTGATGATTCTTTTTTCAAAATAGCCGAAGAGCTTTAAACTCTTTGATCAATTCAGATTCCTTCCCTATCGATTGTAAATTCGCTAAAGGTGGATGTGGTCACCAAGGGCCCAAGACCCACGACTTTAAGGCTTTTAGCCCATGGCCCTTTGATTAACGAAAAAGGCCGGCAATTGAAAGATATTTATACAAAAATAATTCAAGCCAACTGTAGTCGATTATTCGCAACCCCCTTGGTAGGCTTCTATGCGATTACCCTTTTGGGAACGCACCGAGCCTGCACACAGTACCTCCATAACGGATCTCCTCCATACACCTAACACCACCACCATGTCATTCTGGGACAACAATAAAGACACGTTCAAGGCAGCAGGCAAGGCCACGGTCCGAGGCATCGGAAAGGGCGGCAAGGCCCTCGGAAGCGCCGGTGTTGGCGCCTACAAAAATCACAAAAACGGCAAGGCTGCTGCCGACGACGATGACTCCGGTGATGTTGCCTACACCGGCCCTTCACTCCCTAAAGTCGACAAGGACCAGTTAAAAACGCTCCCACCACCTCCTCGGAGGAACGTGGGCGCTGATGGGACTCCGGTGCCCGGCGCTGTGCCCGTCCAGCCAGCTCAGTACCAGCCAGGACCCGCTCCACAGTTGGCACAACCAGTTCTTTCCACACAGCCAGGCCAGTACCAGTCAGGACCGGCTGCCGTACAGACAGGGTACCCAGCAGCGCAATTGGGCCCAGCAGTGGCTCCAGCAGTGGCTCCAGCAGTGGCTCCAGCAGCGGGTCCAGCAGCGGCTCCTCCTCCTTACGCTCCAGCGACAAGCGCCAGACCGGTGCCACCACCTCCATCGCTACCAGCCCGTGGTTCGGGTGCTGTACCCGTGCTTCCTCAGCCTCAGTCTCAACCTGTCCAGCCCGCTCAGGCTCAGCCCGTCCTGGCTCTGACTGCACTGTTGCAAAGCGCACCACTCACCTACGAGAATCCATACCACCAGCCACCGGCACCAGTGGCATCCTCCGAGTCAGTGGTAGCCTCGGCGCCTGCCCCAGTGGCGTTTAATCGGACCCGAGCTGAGCTTCCCCCACCATCTCCCCCACAGGTACAAGCATCACAAACCCCGATTCAGACACCAGATCAAATGCAGACACCGGGTCAATATGCGCAGACACCGGGTCAACCTCCGTATCAGACACCAGGACTGTATCCCAATGAACCTTCCCAACCCGTCACTGTCCCTGTCGCCCAACCGGCCCAGTATGCTCAACAAGTGATGCCAGGTCTGTTCCCCCCTTCAGATACTCCAGAAACCCCAGAACAGCCGGTTAAAAAACCCTTACCCGACCCCAAATCATTTCCCCCACCAGTCCTTCACAAAGACAGAGGAAAACTCTCAAACGAATCCATTGGAAAGGCCAATACCTCCGTGCCCGTAGAACAGCCCGAAAAACCAGTTATCAAAAAAGCCTACAATTTGGAAATTGATAGGACGTTTGCACCTCCTCCAAAACCATTCCGTGGACCTGGAGATGAACTTCCAGTCCTCAAAACGAGAACATCATCGCAGACAAGCTCCACATCAACACCTCCAAGGGCAGGACCCACAATATCATCTCCACCTCCTCCCCCTGCCCGGGGTGGGGTTCCTCCTCTGTTGCCTGCAAGAAACTCACTGGCAAACTCATCAGTCCAATCGATACCTCGTGCGGAGCCATCGTCGTTCTTGCCACCACCAAAGCCTTATAGAGCTCCAGGGCCGGGCGTACCCCCTCCATCTAGTGTACCAACTGATGCAACAGAACCAGTACAGGTGGATTTGGTAAAGAAAAAGGCACCACCTCCAAAACCCGCCAAAAAACCTACCACCATTAAAGAACAATCCCCTCGAGAGGAATCTCCCCCACCCTCGTACACTGAGGTTGAGCCTCCAAAACCAAACTTGCCAAACTTTGCTGAGCAAATCGCCTTACGAAGAAATGAAACCGTTCACTCAAAGCCAGTGGATGAAGTCCCTCCTGCAATGCCAGCTAGACCCGTCGAAGAAAGTGCACCACCAATGCCAACAAGACCCGTCGAAGAAAAGGCACCTGCCCAACCGGCTAGACCCAGTAGCGCTATTTCCAAACCCGAAAAGCCAGCAAAGCCAGCAAAGCCCAACAAGCCAGCGAACCCTGAAGTTGACTCTAATCAAAATGACTTCATAAACGAACTCCGCAACAGTTTAAAGAAAACTCCAGCCCCACCTGCAAGAAAAGAAGTTGATACTCTCGAAGAAGCTCCAATTGTGACAAAGGCACCACCACCAAAGCCAAAGCCAAAACCACTTGCCAAACCTAAGCCCGAATTGCCCCAAAAACCTGTTGTACCCACAGGCAAACTTAAGCCAGACTTGCCCCAAAAAGCAGCAGTTATTCCACCTCCTAAAAGCAATTCTGCAACACCACCACCTCCTCCGGCACCAAGAATCAAAACACCCTCAGTATCCACACCTTCCCCTCCACCACCGCCTCCTGCTAGAAACTACAAAAGAGCTGCAGCTCCACCTCCCGTCCAGACCGGTCCTCCAGAGTTAGATTTAGAGCTCGGTACAGGCTGGTTTGCTAACTATGGTACCTCACAATCATTGCCCAAAGCGTTACAGGGATTGAACATGAAATATTCTTATCAATCTTCAATGATGGGATCCATAACTAGACACCTGACAACATTTGTTTTCCGGTTGAAAGATTTGGCCATAATTGCCTATACATTTACGTGGACTAATAACGATGTACAAAAGGTGAATGTCGAAATCCTGCAATTTGTGCCATCACCAATTACTTCCAAAGTCCCCTCAAAAGCCGAACTTGTAGCGTACCATCAGAAATTTGGCGACTACGTAGCCTCATGGTGTGAACACAAGAAGGGCCAAAAAGTGGATCGGGGAGAGTGTTGGGATTTGGCTCGTGATGCCCTTTTAAAAGGCTGTGGAAAGCATGCTATGGTCTCGACCTACATCCACCATGGGTACCCTATTTTATCCGTAACCGGATCGGACACTGGTGTGGTATTCGAAAGTACACCTGCTGATGAGATTAGAAGAGGTGATATTCTCCAGTTCGAAAGGTGTACCTTTTACAACGCAGCCAGTCGCCGGACACTGACAGCTGGTGATCCCGACCATACGTCTGTTGTTCTTCATAACGATGGACAGAAGATCACGGTTGCAGAGCAAAACGTTGGAGGAGTCAAAGTGGTGGTTGAAGGAGAAGTTATATTGAAAGACTTAAAGGCTGGTAGCTTAACTGTATATCGACCAGTTCCTGTGGAGTGGGCAGGGGAGTTTTAAGCGGAAATATGAGTAACCTAGTGGATAAAATCCTTTGGGTTGAAAAGGAATCAGAACTGGTGTTTGTGATGAGATGGAAGGAATAAAGGGAACCTTTACATTATTCGAACACCACTATTCCAAAAGGTTAGATAAGTCAAAGTGAGGCATTGTTCTGGAGAGGTTCCCTTAGTTCTTATCATCTGAATATCGGAAAAAGACTCCAAACACACCTACCACTTTGAAAGGATTTGATAGTTATATAAAAAATTGATACAACCTGGGTACTTGATCCTGGATTGGCCCATTGAGGTGCTTGGTCCTGGATTGGCCCATTGATGACTGTAGATGGCACACTGATGGCAACATCAGAGAATGGCACAGCTAATGGAAGAGTTCAGCACAAGTTTTATGACAAAAGTGATTAAGCCTGTTGAAACGAAACTGGTGTTGAGGAACTTAAAGTGGAAAGTAAGAGAGGTATCGAATTGGAATCAACTCCCAATGAACATTCCTATAGAAAACATCTGTAGTCAGGACTCTCATCATTACAATTGGTTAAATTATGATGATAAAGTCTGGCTGCAAATTTATAGTCCACCCAACAAAGACCCAGACCAGGGGGAACAAAATACTTCAGATAGTTTACTCGGATCAACTTGTGAATATCAACTTGTGAATATCAACTTGTGAATATCAACTTGTGATTATCAACTTGTGGTTTTACTTGTGGTTTTATCAATTTGTGATGGTTAAGAATCTTATCATCTTTTATAATATTTCAACTTGTGGTTTTATCTTGTGGTTTTTTGTCAACTTGTGGCTATTGTGGACTTGATTTCATGTGAATCGCAAGTTCAGGCTCAGGTCCTTTGAGTTGACCTCAAGAACGAGCCACCAATGACTGGTCTATTGTAAATTGTGATTCATTAGAATTCCAGGAGAGTCAATTCCAGGAGAGTCAATTCCAGGAGAGTCAATTCCAGGGTCAATTCCAGGAGAGTCACACAATTAAGATCCGAAAGTAGTGGCACGAAGGGACCGGTTATAACCTCTAACCAGAGAGTCGTAATAGGCACTACAGAGCAGCATATTTACTCAATTGGGAACAAGTTTATGGTGGTCGGTGAAATTATAAATTTTGGAGATAAAATCTTATTGGGAGACTCGATGCATTAAAATCCTGAAAACAGTTACTTTCACTGCCAGCTTGGTGTATCGATTGAGATCTACTATTTTGGTCAGAGCTGCTAGGGCCCTATTTTAGTGAGAGCTCATCTCGTTCTTCGCGGTATCGTCACTATTTTAGTGAGAACTCATCTCGTTCTTCGCGGTAGCCTCACTATTTTAGTGGGAGCTCATCTCAAACTTCAAGGTAGCCTCACTATTTTAGTGGGAGCTCATCTCAAACTTCGCGGTAGCCTCACTACTTATATCTACTTCACTACCTGTACCACCGGCTCTAGTCTCAGCACCACATCCATAGCACTCCTTTCCCTTTCAAAGACATCCATTTTCACTCGCTTCGACCCTTTTCCTCCCAATACGACCCATTTCTTTACCCCAGCACTCCCTCCCTCTCGCTAAAAATCATCTCCCCGTGCGACTCCTCATTACATCCACTCCGTCCGTACTAACTCACGTCGTAGCATGTCCGCTCCAGCACTCTCCACCCACCAGGACTCATCTGTCTTCTCCTACGACCAGGTCCAGGCGGTCCAAAAGGTCCGTACCCATCTCGACCTTCCCCAAGACTACTCCCACCAACAGCTCGTGGATCACATCTACCAATACTACAGCGTGGATGAGCTCATCGCCACTCTCAAGCAAGAGGCCGATGGAAAACGAAAGTACGCCAAGGTCACGCTACAGTTCCCTGACGAATTGATCTGTGATGCTGCCACCATAGTTCACGAGCTTCAGCGTGAGCTACGTGCTGAAGTTGGATCCAAAAGTGAAAAATCAAATCCACAAGCCTGTGAAGCATCAAATAGTTGTGAAACCTCGCAAAACGGGTGCCAATCGTCCTCCTGTTGTAGCGAGTCACAACCCAAATCACCCACCGCCAATGGTCCCCAGAAATTGTGGATTCTTGCCGACACCTCCTACTCTCCTTGTTGTGTGGACGAGGTGGCAGCAGAGCATGTGGATAGTGACGTCGTGGTGCACTTTGGTGACGCCTGCTTGAACCCCATCGATAAACTTCCCACCTTCTATGTATTTGGAAAACCACAAGTTTCCATCCAGAATTTGGTGGAGAAATTCAAACTGAGATACTCTTCCGAGTCCAGCGTCCTCCTCATGGCAGACTCACCCCATACCCATGTTTTGAGCCAGGTCTACGAAGTGTTGAAGCCCGAATACCCCAACTTGGCCTATGCCGATTTGTATCTTGACCAAAACTCTCAGGCAAAAGTGATAGGGTACCAACCCACCAGATCGTCAGATCCGCTGAAAGTCCTCAACAGAATCTTCGTGGGCCTTCCCCAAGGTGACCTCGACCAGACCTTGAGCGAGTATGACTTGTTCCATATCACCACTCCTCAAAGTCCCAGACTCCTTCAACTCACCACCAGATTCAACTCTGTCACCATCTACACTCCCAGCGAAAACAGTCTTTCCCAGGGCCCCTTCCCCAACTTGATGCGTCGGTACAGATACATGCAAATGGCTCGTACTGCCGGCACCATCGGACTTTTGGTCAACACTTTATCACTTTCCAATACCAAAAGTTTGTTAAACAGCATCGGTAAAAAAATCAAGGACAGTGGCAAGAAGCATTACATGTTTGTGGTGGGTAAACCCAACGTCGCCAAACTTGCTAATTTCGAAAATATTGACATGTGGTGTGTATTGGGTTGTGATCATCAGGGTATTATTTTGGATCAAACCAACGAATATTTCAAGCCCATCATCACTCCCTACGAATTGTTATTATCATTAAGTGAAGATCTTACCTGGACAGGTAAATGGGAGACCGATTTCCAGAAATTGCTCGATCAAATAGCCCAAGAAGAACCTCGCGAAGAACAGGAAAGTGAAGAAGATAGCGATATTCCGGTGTTCAATCCTGTTACTGGAAAATACGTCAGCAACTCTAAGCCCTTGAGGCAATTGAATCATTTGAGTATCACCTCGGAGCCGGAAGAGGAAGAAACCAGTTTGGTAAAGAAATTCTCCAGCACCGTAGCCATCAAAAATACTGTTTCAACGTCTGCCATCCACCTCCAAAACAGACACTGGACCGGTTTGGGAAGTGACTACAAAGATGAGGTGGATCAAAAAGGTGCCATGGTGGAGGAAGGAAGAGCAGGGATCGCCAGAGGGTATGATTATGATCGGGAAAGTCATGATATAAATTGATTTTAATCAAGCAACCGAGTTACCCTGATTTGACCAGGATGATCAACAGTGGAGCTTACGAGAGAATAAAACAGACTCAAAATTGCCCAACCAATTGATAGTGTTGATAAACAGTTCATCAAAGAAATTTCATAGAGCTTTGGTTTCCACACAATCAATACGAGACCAGTTTGAAGTATCAAGATAATCATTTGATACTCAAAGGACCACTTCGGGAACTTCCCGGACCCTCGATATAGAGACTCATATGACCATTCCAATTAATAGAATTAATAAATACACATTAATCAACAACTTCACTAGGCTCAAGGAGTCGACCATATTGAGGTTTGTTGACTTCACACTAGTCCAACAGATATGGGCAAAACTGGCTATAATGAAGATGGTATTTCACACAGTGTCTATCGATGAATCTCCACTAATCTTCACCTAAGGACTTGAAAGATTAGAGAGCTTTTAGCTATTGCAAACACTTGTGATTATTCGGAGAAAACAGGCCCAAACCATGTCCGAATACACACCAACTCTTCACCTATTCTTTTCTCAGATTTGCCGTATTGAAACTGTCCAACCGAACCAACTCGATTGGTCAAACGGGTCCAGAAAAATTGATCCCGCTTGTGAATATCAAAAAATTACAGTGCTTGTGGGGAGAAGTTGGCGGGATCTCCAGAGGGTCATAATTGCCGAATCAGCCCTGATTCAGATGGTGTACACCAACAGATAATTGCGGGGAGTGGTGGTCTAAGCACCTATAGATTTTCGTGAAGCCAGTTCGTAATTATAATCACAGCCAAACATCTAGTAGATACGTCTTGTTAGTGCCAACGATAATCAAAGGTACCACGTTGGAGAAAGTCCGAAGTGGCGAGGTTGGAATACTCTGGGATCACTTTTTCAGATTGTTCAAACCTTGTTTTAAACCCTTTTTAGGCACACTAAAAGTTTCTTCAAAGTTTCTTCTTCGCTGAAATTTGCGAAATTCACTAAGGTTAGGTACAGTTTGGGATGGAACCAATCGGGTTGATAAGCTGACACTTACATAGTGAGCAGCAGCACACCTTGTACAACTAACCTGGATGACCCCTACGAATTGCGACTAGGAATCGGACTTCTTCCTATTTGGGAAAGCAAGACCCAACCAGTTGAAATTGCTACTTCAGCCGATCTGTGCAGCCACCAATGCTTTAGAAAGCCACCCCACACCAATTAACCATCAACAAAACTCGGCTCCAATCTTTTCGAACCAGCTCTTTCTCATCCACTGCGATGAATCGCCCTTTCAAATGGGTATATTAAATTCAACTATTATCGAATTTTAGTTCTACGCGGGGAGTTCCACACACCTCGAGCCTCATATGGGCTCACAACTTGGAGGTATAGTCCAATTTGCATGTCAGGATGTCGCGGCTCAATGACTAAGTGAAAGGAGCAACTCGAGGCTTTGGTAATTGTCAGCTTCAAAGAGGTCTTTAATTTAACCTTTTAATTATGCCGTTCTCTAATGAGAGGTGATGGTATGGGGTCGCAAAATCCGCCCTTTTCTCCGATTACAGAAAGGAAGTGTAGTTCTCGCAAGTGACTACCAAGGAGTATTTGACTGAACAATCTCCAAAGATAAAGGTCGATTTTGGCAAACATTTGGGGGGGCACTGCTAGGATTGCGAGAAATTGTCATTGTCTCTGGAATCGCCTGGAATTACCCCAAATTCGCCCTTTAAAATGCGACTTCTCGATAACGCAAGCACACCTAATTGAACCCAATTTATTAGCAGCGAGAGTCCAGAATTTGGCCATAGCACGGGCTGGACGTGTATTGAAGGTCCCATGATACTCCTGGGAATATTGACGTGATTTCAGATGAGTTAGGGCGATTTTCATCTGATTCCTCTGACATTTTTGCCAACTTTTTTAGACGTTTTTAGCAAATTTTTTTTGTCATATTTGCCGTTTTTTGACATGTTTTTAGCCGTTTTATGAAATCTTCATTCTCCCTTTCGACAGTATTGAATCATTTCTCTCGTATACCATGACTTACAAGACCGCTAGTAATTACCCATCGTATTATTGGGTAAAGCATGCCCAATGGTTATTGGCACGTCTTTGATCCAACCCCCCAAATTCGTTTCCCCGGGTGACAGAACTTAATTTGTGGGGTAGATTCAAGTTAAAGTTTTTCCGTGTTTAGCCCTTTCCAGGACTATAGAAACCAACAATTTTCCTTCTTCATAAAGTCAAAAAACCAATAATTAAATTGAAATAAGTCCAGGAAATTTCGAATGTCAGAAACAAAAATTCACCCAGTGGGGGAAAACTTATGGCCCGAATCTGCCAGTGATCTGAATCCTGAAGATTTTATCAAAGAGAATATCGATGCTGAAGACACGACAATCTATACGTATTTGGGTCTTAAAGGATCCAATTTACATAATGCTATTTCGGGACTTGCTGGTATGGGGTTTTTGCTCTTCGGGTATGATCAAGGAGTGATGGGATCATTATTGACCTTGGAAACGTTCAGAAATACCTTTGACTCCATCAACACCATCAAATATCCCCAACACGCCACGTTCCAGGGATTTGTGGTGGCCATTTATGAAATAGGGTGTTTAATTGGGGCCGTTTCCACCATATGGATCGGTGATAAATTAGGTAGAAGAAAGACAATCTTTATTGGATGTGTGTTTATGATTATTGGCACAATTATTCAGACTGCCGCTTTTTCAGTGGGTCAATTAATTGCTGGAAGAGTAATTTCTGGTATAGGAAATGGGATGAATACTTCCACGGTTCCTATGTGGCAATCTGAATGTGCTAAACCCAGCCAAAGAGGAAGATTGGTGATGATTGAAGGTGCTTTGGTCACAGGAGGAATTTGTATCTCGTACTGGATTGATTTTGGATTCTATTTTGTCAAGAATTCGTCGGTTTCTTGGAGGTTTCCTCTTGCATTTCAACTTATATTTCCCTTGGTAATTTTACCTTTGGTGATAAAACTACCCGAGTCTCCAAGATGGTTGTTGAAAGTTGGTAATATCCGTGAAGCCACCAGAGTCTTTTCAGCACTAGACGAAGTTCCTATTAATGATCCCACCATTATTTATGAGGTAACCGAAATTGAAAATTCTATAAAGAGGGAGAGATTGGCTGGAGGTAATGAAAAGTCCAGCTTTCGCCTTATCTTCACCCAGGGTGAGAACAAGAATTTTCATAGAACTTGTTTGGCTATTTGGATACAAATCATGCATCAAATCTCCGGTATCAATTTAATCACTTATTATGCCGGGACTATTTTTGAACAGTATATTCATATGACCCCTTTGAACTCTCGGATTTTGGCTGCTTGTAATGGTACAGAATATTTCCTTGCCTCTTGGATTGCCTTTTATACTATCGAACGAGTGGGAAGAAGAAAGTTGATGCTTTTTGGTGCAGCTGGCCAATCTATAACCATGGCTATTTTAACGGGTACTGTATGGGCTGCTGATCCCATCAACGGTAATAATACAAAAGCAGGTATCGGAGCAGCAGTCTTTTTATTTGTATTCAACACTTTCTTTGCCATTGGTTGGCTAGGAATAACCTGGTTATACCCAGCAGAAATCACTCCTTTAAATATTAGAGCCCCTTCAAATGCTTTGAGTACCTCAGCAAATTGGTCGTTCAACTTTATGGTGGTCATGATTACTCCAGTGGCTTTCGAAAACATCGGTCTGTTCACATTCACAATCTTTGCCGCTATTAATTTCTTAATGGTCCCTGCGGTATACTTTTTTTATCCAGAAACCTCAGGAAGGTCTTTGGAAGAGATCGACAATATTTTCCAGCTATCCAATACCAAAACGCCTTGGGACGTGGTAAAAATCGCTCGTGAGTTGCCCATTGAGAGTCACCAACCCCACGATCATGAGAAGGACTAGTAATGTGTAGATTGAATTGACGAAGGAACAGTTTGATCAAATTGTTTGTGAAAAATTTTTCGTGGGTATACTTTACTTAGTACAGCCGCATGTAGTTAGTAGACTGTTCTCTTAAGGTTGTTCCTTCATTAAGTTCTACCTGTGGAATTTTGCACCCATTAAGCACAGGTCAGTGCAAACGTCGTACCATAGAGGAGCTGTGTAAGCCGAACCAATTGACTGGATTGACTCCTTCTATACAAACCTGAGTCAAAGGATGAGCTTCTATTGCTGGTTTGGTCCCCTCATAGTTCAATAATGGTTTCAAATAGCCTTCCTAACTGTTTGAATTGTCTCACTGAGTCCTCACTAAAGTTTCGAACGATCTCACTAACTAGTCTCGCTAACTAGTGCCAATAGTCTCACTAAATCAACCACTATTATCACACCAGCTCCCTAGTCCCACCATCTCAATGGTCAGTCAATATCACCTTATCCCATCACAGTCACCATGATCAGTATTGACACTTTCATTGCCACGGGCACCTCACGTTGGTTCCTCCTTGTCAATGCCCTCCTAGCGTAAGTAGTCCACTCCACCATCTTTACTAACGCCAGGCTCTTTTCGTACCACTACATCCCCATCGCTTTGACCACGGTGCTCGGCTTGTTACACATCCTCCAAATCATCAACACGCTCACCAAAACTGCCCCCAACTGGTCCAAACTTGGCCCTAATGACGTGGCATTGGTCACAGGAGGCGCCAGCGGACTCGGAAGCCTGATTGTGGAAATCCTCTTACTGAGGGGCGTATCGGTCTACGTACTAGATGTGACGGAACCATCGCTACACCACGCCAAGTGCCACTTCCTCCGCTGTGATTTGGCGGACGAAATCCACACCAAGCAAGTGGTCCTGGACTTGGTGGAGTCATTGAATCAAAAGCACCAACACATCTCCCTCGTAGTCAATAACGCAGGCATACGACACAGTGGCGCCTTATTGGACCTAGCGCCGACCGAGGTCCACCGCTTGTTTAACATCAATACTTTGGCCCATGTGTGGATCCTACAAACAGTGGTAAACAACCACATCGCTATTCTATCCTCACAGCCAGCCGCCAAGCTAGCCCTCGTGTCGATTTCGTCAATCTTGGGGGTATTGGCGCCTCGCAACCTCTCGCTATATAGTGCCACCAAAGCAGCCAACATTCTGATGTACGAGGCGTTGACTCAGGAGGTGGCCCACCACAAGACAATAAGTGTGCTCCAGGTGTTACCAGGTCAGTTAACCACCGAAATGTTCAGCGACGTCCGTCCGCCAAAACCATTTTTGGCACCCTTGGTAGACCATAAGGACTTGGCTGCAAATATTGTTCAAAGAGTGGATCGCGGCGAAACTGGGGTGTTGTGTGTGCCAGCCTATGCCAATTTCTTGCCCGTAGTCAGAATGTTGCCCATGTCATTGCAGCGGTTTTTGCGGTGGTTCTCCCAAATCGATGAACAGGTCCACTGAGAAGTCTACGGAGTTCAAATATTGCCGACCGACAGAAACATTTTGACGATTGGGGGTTTATTTATTATACTGGATGCATATAGATGATATTTACTCAAGGTGAGACTGATGTTAGCGTCCAGCTGAAATCAATCTGAGATTATCCAAGGAACCTCAGTCAAAAGTGATCTTTTTTTGATCTCTCTAATTTTAATGATAGGAGTAGTACAATTTAGCCCAAAAACCACTCCTAAGTAAAAAAATACAGTCACACGAAAAGGGTTTGAACGCCTTCATCTGTAGTTATTCATCACTCAAAACACCACAATCTTTCTCAAGGTTCTTTTCACCTTCCGTATCTGTTTCACGTCAGGTTCTACCTTTCTAAAGATTCTTCTTACTTGCTTTCTCTATTTCCACCTTCAACAACTTGGCAAACTCGTCCCTGTTGAAATAACCCACGATATCGAAAAACTTGTTGAACTGTAATGACGACTCCACCGCATTCCTCTCGTCGCCATTGACCACCACGCGGACCTTGTACTCAGGTTCATACTTGTGGGTCCAGCCAGCAATCACGATCTTTTCGCCCTTGGGGGTCTTACCTATATATTTGACGTCCTTATTGGTACGGTTAAGATACAACAACACACCACTGATCAAAAAGTAAATCACCACCGCAGCCGCATTCACCCAGTAGATCTCCTTGAACTCATACTTCTTGTCGAGGTAAAACAAGATCGCTGCTATCACTACCGTCAGGTACCCCAAAGCCAATTTGGTGTCGGTGAGCAAGAACGACTCGTCGTAACCGAATTCGGACAAGATGGAGCCCAAATTTTCATCAGTGGTCTGGCGCAATTCCACAATCGAACTGGCGGTTAGTAGGTGTTGAAGAGGGACACTGGGACTTACTTTAAGTTTGTTTTCTTCATGATGTGTTGGCAGTAAATTGGTAGTAAATGATAGTGCGAGTGGTCAAAAGGTGGCAGCAAAATCCGTCAAAGCGAAGGGCCACCCCGAACCCGAATTGAGTTGATATTTGAAACAATTGAGCTGACTTGGATACTGTGACCCAGAGAACCTACTAGAACCTACCAGAAGCTTTGAAATCCACGGTTAACCCCTTTTCGTTATTGCTGTTGGAATTGGCCATGTTTTTGCATGTTACCCCAGAGCTCCCAGCGCACATTACATGTTGCACCACGTTTCTACACCTTACACTATTTGCATTACAGGTTGGTTTCACTATATCATCATCCAACCAGGGTTACAACTACTTTAGGGCTCCCCCTACCATCGCCCTGATATGCAACTGTCATGGAAATGAACAAATCTTCTTTGGGTACCGTCACCCCAAAAAATGACGTCGACTACGTCAAACCTACCGCAAACCGTGCCAACAGCTCCAAGAAATCAGATCCAAAACTTGGAACTCAACATGTGGCCAGCCAGAAACAAGCTCAAAGACAACAGCCACGTCGGAAACATAAAAAGGGCCTGGAACTGCCAGGATCGATGCTTGAAAACACGCTCTCCAAGCAAACCAAGCCAAATAGTCATGGCAGAAAGAACCAGATTTCCATAAACCATCTTCTTGATTTCCAGTCTTATCGAGATCTGGAGGAGTACCAGAACAACCATAGCAGACGCCGGGCTAGCGGTGGATCTCGTCTGAGAAACAGAGATGTGACTCATCGCAAGGTTCATCTCACGGGCATGAGCTTTATCAATGTCAACTATAAGTTCATTGTGGACTCTCGTAATGAGTATAGAGAGCAGGAGTTAGACCCGAATATCCCTCCCAATACTAGTGATATTATCAGAATTGTGGTTCCCAAAGGTAATGCCTGTCCCATCTGTCTTTCGGAAGATCCTGTTGCTCCTCGGATGATCACTTCGTGTGGCCATATCGTATGTCTCAAATGTTTATTATCGTTGTTAGAAAGTGAAGTTCCCACCTCCAAGAAAAGGGAGTCATCAGCTATTGTCGAAAAGTATAGAGAGTGTCCATTGTGTCTTTCGATTATACGGAAAAATGAAATTAAACCTGTGCTCGTTGATAATATCGATGAACGTTTCGAAACGCCAAAGGTTGATGACGATGCGGTGTTGACCTTGATGACTAGACCCCAACACAAAATCGTACCATTGCCTAAAGCCATATCAGAATTTCATGAGATAGTGGACAATTTCCCACTAGTAAATCAAGTGAATCCAAACTTCGATCAATTCCTGAGAATCTTTAGAGCAGATTTGAATTATTTACTCCAGATGTATGCCAGTGAAAAGAAACAGATTCTCGAGACTTACGAAGAAGAAAAACTTCTTTATCAGGAACCGGATACCTATGTAAAAATGGCAATTTCGCATATAGACAGTGAGATTGCATCATGGTCTCAAAAATTGGCAGAGGAAGTGAAACAAAATAGAAAGAAGAGATCGGATCTGAATAAGGACCATCCCATATTCTATTATTATCAAACGGGTTTCAATGCTAATGCTACATACGTGTTATCACCATTAGACATCAAAGTTCTCAAGGCTTCATACAACAATCGCTATGAAGATATGCCATCTTCCATAGTGGCTAAGATTGAGAATATTCGTTATGATGAATTAAGTCCTGAGACTGCCACCACCAAGTACAAGTACTTATCACATCTACCATCAGGAACTCAATTGGGATTCTTGGAGTGTAACTGGAATAATAATGAGTTTATAAACTCAGATGCATGGAGTCAATTCAAAGATGACTTGAATAAAAGAACTAAACTTTCAAAGAAGAAATTCAGCCGTGAAGAAAGAGATAAGAAGAGAGCACAAGATGCAGAAGAAACAAGGACCCGAGAGTTTTATGCTCGTGAGAATGGGACCATAGGTACCGAGGAAGAGTTTTTTGAAAGAGGAAAATTCGGAACCTTATCGATAATTGATCATCGAGAACTTCCTCTGTTACCAACACAAGATAGAAGAGCCTCCGGAACTTCTGGAGACTCTGATGGAGGCGAATACGTTTCTACAGTATGGGGAACCAAAATCCCCAAGGCAGAACTTCAAGATGAAGCGTTAGAAGACGAAGACGATTGGGACGCTGAAGAAATGATCAGAAGGGCGAAGGAAGAGATGGAAAAACAACAAGCACAGGGGAAGGGCAAGAAGAAGAAAAAGAAGATGATTCTTTTATCCTCCACCACTCACTGTTAACAATGTCATTAAACTAGATACAAAGAAATGAATGCACGATACGATAAGAAGTAGACGAACAAGAGGTTTATAGAGGAAGGAGAAGAGTTTTGAGGGAGCGAGTAGAGGGAGAAGGATATCATGGGTATGATGATACGTAGACATTGACAGAAAGAACAAACATGTTCAACAAAAGAGAACAAATACTGGTAGAATCGACTTGGTTATTGTTGAACGGAGTTGATGTCTCTGGTCTAGAACGTAACACATCAACACACCCTTACTGGTTTAAAAGTTCACTGGCCCAGAAGTTATTTCTCCTTGTTTAAAGATTATCCGCAAAGTATTATCTTATCCATATATCTCTTATAGATATATGAAGGGCAATAACCGTTCAACGACTAGTTAGTGAGTAATATAACAATACCTCACCACGAGAGCCTTACTTCCATATATAAGTATATGGATGATGAGATGGTCTAACTAACTTGGTATCAAGTTATAAATATATATAAACAATATATAAAATGATAAGTAAAATAAGCCATCTCTACTGTTAGCTTACTTCACCCAAGAAATGGGAATGATTTGTAACCTACACTATAACATGTCTAATTAAGTGAATTGATCTATATCTTCAACGAGTTTATGAGTAATTGATGAAAGGAGATACTAATGTAAAGTATGATAAATATATGGCCTGGCAAAAGGACAGATTAAACACTTTTGCCTGAGGCATGCTAACGGATAAAATCATCTTCGTACTTGATACTGCCTGGGTCCAGCCCTAACCACGAATTAATGAATGGACGAGAATAGAAAAAGACTGCTCCTGACAACAACACCGAACATCCTATAATGGGAAAGCACCAGTAAGGAATGTCGAGAGCAGAGGCATTTGGTGGGGGTACAAATGGAAAGAGTGCCAAGAACAAGTTGGTGATCAAGAAAATGAATACACAAATGTATGGGGCAGATATGATTTTTTTTGCAATTGGAGGGGTGGATGATTCAATCAAGAAATCGGTTTCAGAATGCGATCTATGGTGAGCTGAAAATTGAGTGTCTTCAAAGTCATTTGTCAGAGCTTCAGTGCGACTATTTGAGGACTTTTTGGATGCAATATCATCAGTATCAATCAAGCTATAAGATCTGCGTATGGATTCATCATCCAATTCAATATCCAAATCTCTGGGGTTGAATTCTCCCCAGTGTTCCTTCTTCTTGTTTAATTTCAAATATATCAAACCACCAGTAAGGAAGACGTTGATCCAGGTCCCTGGATAAATGTATAAATTGACAATAAATTCGTAAATTTCAGTGGATGGTGGAGCAACGAGGATGAGCACGGTAATAAACCAATGAAGTAGAAGGGAGTTGTTCAAGTTCAGGAAAAATGATGAGAATGGAATATAATTGTTCAATGCTAATTCTTGGTTAACCATTCCATGCGCAAACGAAACCACCAAGACATTTCCCAAATTGGATAGAGAAATAAAGATAGGTAATAATCTGGACGTTACACTTTGACCGAATACCTTATTGAAAAAGATTCCTGCAATCAAAACTCCACTACTGAGAATTTCGTCTTTGGGGATCACCACCAAATACGACAATAAGACCAAAAAGTATAAAACAGTGGTGAGTAAGACTGCAGCAGGAGCAGCAATGGTCAAGACATGGTAGGGGTCATCAATTTCATTGAGCACATAATTTACATTTTCCCAGCCTTTAAATGAGTAAATAATTTCCAAGAGCCCCACCGCTATGGAATAAGTATTGGGGGACTCATCACCATGGAATTTCCAGATGTCAGTAAAGTTATCAGTGGCAGGAACGTCCAAGAAACGAAGATACACCAATAAACCTATGGTAATGATCAAAACAAGAATTAAAAGCTTGAAAATCCCAAGAAAATTAAACAACTTGGTCCCTTGTGAAGGGTATCTAATATGGAGCAAGATACAAAACGAGATACAGCCCACACCAATTAACTTGACAAGACCAGGGCTGATTTCGGAGTCCACGCCATCTTGATGGTCAGTTATAGCATAAAGCACGTATTTTCCAAAGGCAAATGAATTGCCTGAGCTGAAACCCAAAATCACAATTGAAAACGCATACACACATCCTGCCAACCCCTTGGGCTGGTTGAAGACACGTAACAAGTAATTCTTCTCACCACCATTACGGAAAGGTAAGTTCAAGGCGAATTCCAAATAGATAAGCATTCCACAAAAGATGACCACGCCTCCCACGGCAAAGAGCAGGAGGAAAAGCCCCACGTTCCCATTGGTGTATTGGAAAATTGGTGATGGGTTCAGAAAGATACCTGTTCCTATGATCTTGTTGACAATAAGGGAAATACACGAAAGGGTGCCCAATTTCTTTGTTTTGTGGCTGGAAAAAGTGGCAAAAGACGGCGCATGGGAGAGGCCGTATGAGGTTGCCACTGATCCTGAATTCAGGGACATTGGGTGTAGAGTGGGTGCCATCTAGAGTAGATGAAAGAAGAAGGGTGATACCAGATCATAAGATAAACTCACGTGCGGTTGGTGCGAAGCCATGGCACAGAAGGATGGGCGTAGTAAACGAGCCGTATAATCATAGGCACAGAACGAGTCTAATGGTGCCGTCTAGGATGGCGATCTCGCAATTTCATTCCAGTCTTGTTCATACCAATTTGGTCATTCTACTGTCAATTACCTCTTACCGTACTAAAATCGGAACGGTTTCTCAGATATTTAAGGAGAGAATCAGGGGTATGAGTGAGGCCAGGTGTGAATGGAGTCAAGTATGGCGTGACTGTCATTGTATCTCTATGATCTCTTAATCTCTTTGATTTCTTTATCTCTTTATCTCTTGATCTCTTTGATCTTTTGATCTCTGTCGATTGTGTATTTGGTTATTGTTGGTTGATCAGATCTCGTTGGGTGCAAAAGGACTTCAGCGGTTGAGTGTTTAGCATAGGTGTGTAGGTTGGTGTCGATGGGAGATATCATTGAAAGGGTGACCTCATGAATCGATATGAATCGTGAACGAAACACCCACTGGTTGCCATCACAGTATGGTGGCGTTATCAGGACAGTCCACAGTCATGGCCTCTATTAGGTGTCCATAGAGGGGGAAGTCAGAGTGATCTAATAGTCGTCATGGATTGAAGAAGAGCCACTCAATACGTAGTCAGGATTTGAGACCACCACATGACTCTTCATAGACAGATGGTCTTTCGAGATGGTCTTTCGAGATGGTCTTTCGTAGACAGATGGTCTTTCAATAACACTTCGATGGTTTGAGGTGGCGCTCACCTTCAGCGGTAGAAACCACCTCACCAGCCGTGGTAGCATCAAAATCAGATTCTGGCTAGCTGAAACCTTTTCCGCTTCTCTTTCCTCTTCTTACCAACCCCATACGTCGGGGTGCTGGTGGACTATATGGAGCAATCGCACAGAGTCTTTTGGTGCCAAAGCGACCACAAGATGATGTACTTTACGAGCAGAACTTGATCTCTGCTCTACAAAGACTCCCACAACCCCTTTGGTACTACTTGCAACAAGTGTGTACTCTTTCAGAAAATTTTTGATACTTTTGCTTCGTATACTTTATTGATTGCAGTCTGCAAGAAAGGCATGAGAAAAGCAGTCCATCTTCAGAATTTGGTCAACTTCGACATTGAAAAGTTTACCCGTTACCCGTTACCCTGGACCAGTCACCTACAGAGTTCCTCTACCCTTGCACTAACCATAGCAACTTGTTGTTTGGTTAATTTCTGGTGAGATTTATTGAATTTTGATACTTGGTCAATTAATTCAAAATCCATTTAGTCAACTTGTCCATCACTACTGCCTGAAGTAACCATAAGCTCAGCCATGATATCCAAGCCGGTTCAAGCCAAGCCCACTCACTTACAGAATATGTCACTCTATTGTCTCATTCTCTAACTTTGGGAGGGTTAGTATGATTTTGCTGAACGAGAAAATAATTACCTACTATTCTGGGATAAAACACCTGTGCTTCGCCTGATTCTGCCTGAAGAAGCTGTACTTGTAAATAACAAGGTGTATAATGTTTATCCAGTAGATCGAGTTTCATGCTTTGTCTTATTCTAGCGATCGTCAACTTGTATTGCTTCTGGCTTCAGTTAGATTTCTCTAAATCTTCATTGTTCCATGACAGTCAGGTCTGTTATTATCGATGCTGATTTTGCATGAAAAGCAACATGCGGCTGTGCCGAGAGGGACATGCCTAAAGCCATGTAAGTGCGCAACACACATCTAGGCCCTATCAGTAGATGAAAATCTGACTCCGCTTTTGTACGGAACACCGCAAATCTAAATTAGGGCATCAATGTACATTGCATGTAGATCAAAAATTGGAGATAGATGGGGAGCAATTTACTACTATAGGAGATATTCCCAAACATAATCAAGTAATTAAGTTCACGTGGATGGATTGACCATGTGCAGCTGACGAGCCCTTATCGGAAGTGATCATGCATGTGAGTAGTTAATTAGAGGGATGCAGATACATGCATAATCAGGGCCCTCTAAAAACCTTTTCTCTAGGCCCAGAAAACTCCATCTATTCGATCCATCACCATAAAGAGGCTTAGTGGCTTAGTGGACTGGGGTAATTCTGGTTGTTTATGACGCACTCAGTTTGTGTGGCAAGAATCAAACAGTTTTCACCATCGCTCTTGAAATTGCGAGCATATCCTATTGATGCACACATATGCAATTGGTTTGGCTACCAACGTGTTTGGCAACCAACGTGGTGCTATTAATTATCATTCATTTTGCATTCATATTACCCACCTTATGACGATAAAGTACTGTGCAAGACAGTCTAAGCCTCTATTGTAGCTCAAAGAAATATCCACAAATTCCAGTCCCAAAATATCGGCTCAAAAAAGCCTAAAAAATTACGGGCCCCCAAGATTCTAATATCAAACCTGACTAAATCAGCAAGTCGGAGTTATCATCTAATTTCTGGCTACTGACCATATCTTAATTATTAATCTATTATCTATTAGTACTACTCTATTATACTCGTATGCTTACAGACCAGCTGCCAACATCTTTTCCACATCCATCACCAGCTTGTGCACTCCAGAGCCAATCTCGGGTTTGATGACGTTCACAGAAATTCCACACAGCATGATCACCTCTCTTTCCCCAGAATTCACGAAACGGGAACTCTTCTCACCCCGAGGTTCCAGGTTATGGGCAGTAGCGTGCTTATACTGTTTAACCAATTTAAGCTTTTCACCCGAATACTCGTACTGTGGGAACTCTACATCTTCGGGAGGTACGGTTTCTTGTTCCACCTGCTTGAAGGTTAAATCGGAGGTGGAAGATGTGAAGCAGCGAGAATCAGCATGGTTGATTGATGGGAAAATGATGTTGAGTGCAGTCGAACTATCGAGTGTGACTTTGTTAAGCACTTCAAGCACCTTTTGATTAATGAATTGGATGTTCTTACCAAAAACATTACCCTTGAAGAACGATTGATCTTCTTTTGGTTCGATGTTAAAGTACTTTTCGTCGTGGTAATAAATATGATGCGAGTCCTTGGTAGACACAGCGATACTGGGGATCTTCTTGGACAAACTGTAGCTAAGCATGGCATGAGTAGCACCTCTTCCTCTGTGACCACGAGGTCCACCAGCTCCAGCTCCTTGTGGAGTCCATGAGACACCTTCGTTAGGACCCACCATCACCAATTCGGGTTCAAACCCGATCTGAGGAGAGATCACATCCATACCAATGACCAAGGCATCCAAGGCACCGGTGTTGACGTACCAAACGTTTTCGTCCAAAGGATCTTGTCCAAAGTGTTTGTTTTCGACGATGGTTCTTTTTTCTCCCGTGTTTTTCAATGGCTTGATCACCCCTTTAGCACCACGCTTGGCTTGGTTCATATGTTTGATGTTGGAGTAGTAAGTCTGATGAACAGGAAGAAGGTGTCCAAACTCCCCTCCATCAGGTATTTCACTGAATTCGGGAGCCACAGGATTTTCCACATGATCTTTCACTTCTTCGAGATCCTTGGCGGTGATTTCAGATGCATGTTTATCTTTTTTACCATGTCTTCTGTTGTATAATGGAGCCACCACCCTGACATCATGACCATCTTGTTTCAAGGCTTGGTACATGAATCTAACGTTTTTGGATACCCACGAATCGGTACTAGTGAGTAAGATTCTAAGTGCAGCACATGAGTGCAAGAGCACAAGAAACACAGCTATCAACTTCATGGATCGTATGATGGTGAAGGCAAATTTGGGGCATGCCCCAAGTATATATAGCCCAGATTAAGCCCCGTGGGCTGGGATTGCAAAATACAGGCTGAAATATGTATCACAAAAATGAGCACATTAAAAAACGTGCACTATCAACGTGGTCGCGTAAACGGTGCGGTATTTACTAATTAAGTCATTCTACACAACATAGGGTAATTCCACTAACATAGAATGGGTGCCCCAAACCAAAACTGTAATGTACAATAATAAAAATTGGAGCAGTTATTGTGAAGAACACTGGGATCAATTTTGTAAATCATTGGGAATAAAGTTGTACATATAAATGCGATGCTACTACCTCCGAATCCAACACATGCACCAAGTCGCATGGCATCACTTCGCTTATATCAACTACCCAATTAACTATGTGATCGCTATTGTCACACGACGAATCGGATCGTCAGGCTCGCTCTTTCTTTTCGAGTTCCAATATATGGTTAGGACCTTTGCCCGATGAGTCGTAAATAGCTCGTTATGATGCACCAATAAAATCTTGGCACGGGTCCAGTATCGAAGATATAAACCAGGGACCAAGCCGTCTATAATTGCTGGGCCCTATTTGGACCGCTGGATCCGTTCAAAAGAGCACCAACGACGAGACGGCTATAGGATAAACAGGGTTGGGTCAAAAGGGTTACTTGGACCTGAGTCATCCGTAGGTTATAAATAGGTTGGCTAAATATAGGTCAGTTCCTCATTAGGAAAGTAGTGGGGAGTATTGAGAATGAGGTGAAATTACGCTTGATGGAATATTTTTAGGTGATGTCAATCGATGTCAAAAAAAATGTGCCGTTCTGGGTCGATTTAACACCTTCTACCTTCTGCAAAAAGGCGCACGATCTGTAGTGAAAATCGGCTTCGGCTTCGGCCCATGCCTAAAAATAGGCTCAGTCGATACCGAAAAAATCGGTCTGTGAGTATACGGATCAAGAGTCAATTTCAAGTGATAAGCCATCCTGACGGCTCCAACTCCTTCCCATGTTGCGGTCGAGGTCTTTCTCCAGTTGTTGGTTGCGAAATCATCATCACACTGCCAAATTGGGAGCGATGAGTGATTGGTTAGATACAGATATTTTTATGCGCTTAAGTCGTATTTAGGACTTTTTAGTGACACAAACCACCCATTTAGGTTCCAGATTTTAATACGCCGATGCTTTCAGCTATTTATAATCTTCTACGCCGGTGAGTTGAACCGGTGGTGCTAATTATATAATATTGTGGGCTCATAAGTATATTCTACTGTCATTGGACCAACTTCTGACCACTTGAACAGCTACTATAAATAAGTTTTTCGGCCTGTTCCAAGCTTACTGTTGATTTCCATACCCATACCTGCAATACTTATACCTGCAATACTTTGGAAAAAATAAGGGTTCTCTCAATGTTAGTTCTAGTTATCGGACCGTAAAGTTTTTTCATTGGGGTCAACATGTAAACCTCTCTTTTGTCTCTTTTTATCTTCACATAATGAACAGGATATTCATGTCCTGAGGATGTGAACAACTTAATTGGGGCTTCTGAGAGTATTTTTGACTCAAGATAGTCCGCATGTTGTTCAACAACGACAAATAGGACTGGGTTGGTAACTCGGTCAATACCTTGATGAAGGCCCAACTCATGGCCCCGGTAGCCTGGCCACCTTCCAGCGCATCGGCAGAGGTCTGGTCATCTTTACATCCACTGAGAGATATGACATCGGCAGGAGAAGCTTTCATGGCACGAACTTGTTCGGTGTTCAGGCTGCTTCCACGTCCGATCTTCTTGACGATTCCCGAAAGTGACAGAATGGCACCCCCGATATTTCCCGACTCATAAGACATAAACGCATTCAATGCACCCACACCAGTATCCTTCCACAAATTGGGTTCTTTGACTACTCCCTTGGTGGAATATACATAAGGCAAATCCAAGGCAGTACCCGAGTGGCACGAATCAAACAACGCAGTCAATCTGCATCCTGGTGGTAATGCTCTAACCATGATGTTGTGCATATCGTCATCAACAATATGGCCTGCCGTTTCAAAATCTACGGGGTACACCACTTCGTCATAACCACTTTCCTCATCACCATCGAGATCTTTAGTCTGGCCTCCGTGTCCGGAGTAGTGGAAAACCAACGAATCGTTAGGATGAGCGTCCTTGACCAACCATTGCATGGCTCTGATCATGTTTTCTTTGGTGGGCACACGGGCCATTTCACGCTGATCGTCAGTAAGAATGACAATGTCGTCCCACTTGTAGCCCCAACGTTCCACCAAGAAGCGACTCATGTTCTTGACATCATTGATACACCCTCTCAATTCATTACGACTGCCAAAGTAGTTGATACCCACCAAAAGTGCCTTTTTACGTCCCTGACAGTTGGAGTACTGGAAAGTCATTCCCGAGTTCTGTCCAAACGATTGGGGGGCACCTGGTGGAGGTGCTGCTGGCCGTGAGTAGTCCTGGTGGGGGGTGTTGTTGTAGTGTTGAGGTTGGCCCTGAGGTGGTCCATAGTTTCCATGAGGAGCACCCTGAGGTGGTCCATAGTTACCGGGGGGTGGGCCCTGAGGAGGTCCATAATTGCCCGGAGGTGGGCCCTGGGGTGGTCCATAGTTGCCAGGAGGAGCTCCCTGTGGAGGTCCGTAGTTGTTGTAGGATTGGCGTCCAGATCCAGGAAACATCACGAAACAAGCGGTCTAGGTGAGATAAATTGGAACTGGAGGTGTTGTTTTGGGCAGTAATGATCTAATCAGAGAAGGAGTAGACACTGATCAAAAGATTACCGAAAGAAAGTGAGTAGTTGAAGATCACAAATAGATGAACGGTGTTCTGAAACGGTGACGTAGCTAGTGCCCCACGCAAAAAGAGGGCTTGTATACACACCTCAGATCGAAGATTGTACCATTAAGTCGTAGATTGGTTTTTCAGGGGTAATACTAGCGATGGGAACGTGTTCGATGGGTCAAGTTAGGTGGCTCATATCATTAGGCTCAGAATAGCCGAGGTGTAAAATGATCGAGCTGGCTGTATTAGAGCTGTTGAACTGAAGATTTGCCTAAAAAAATGAGCTTTTGGAAGTAATATTGACACCATCATATTTACGGGTAAATCGAAATTAGAACGAAGCATTGTGGGGAGTTCATTATGTTAGAGTGTGTGATATCACAGACCTATAAGCTGGTAAACATTGATGCTCTTTTTTGTACTGTGTTTACTTTCTTCTGTGTTCTTTACTGGAAATCTTGCTGCATTTTAGCTTTTCGCAACTGAAGCTTAAATACCAGCAAATACAATTATAACGACAACCACCGCCAACTATGGTGGCTATAAATCCTAATGCTAACCAACCATATACGTCTTGAATCCTGGAGCCATATACACACAAGGCTACTTCCAATTATAGTCTCATATTGTACTGAGCTGAGAAAATAATTTGGAGCGTATTGAACTCACTAGCATAAATTGATCGAGTCAACCAACAGAGGTGTGAACCTTGAGATTGTACAAATAATATGAAGACTGTAGTTAGAGCTAGTTTTGATTCTTACGATACTCAAGTCTACCTCCCTATAAATAGTAAACCAGTTTCCATCACGAGTGTCAAGTTTGTGCAAAATTTCAAAAAAGTACCAAAATGCGAACAATTGCACTAATGTTCATAGTCATCGATTAAATAAATCAAAGCAATTGGGTCAAGATTTTTAGTCTAGAACAAGTTATTTCACTTTGCCATCAAGATCTCAGATTCTTGAGCACCCTGACTTTCCAGTTGTATATGATAAACCACAGTGTACTCAATGGTAAAATAGGTCGTAACATAAAATAGGTCGTAACATACTCGTTAAATCTTGAGAACTTATGGTAATGTTTGGTGATAGAGAAGGCGTCGTAAGTCACAATTTTAATCAAGAAAGTATGATAATTTCAAGATTTTATACCGCAAAGGTAGAGAATCGGGTTGTTCCCAAATGAACAATCATCACAAAAGCAATATCCGAGAACTAATGCTACAACCAGATGATTGCAGTGGCCCCACTCAATACACTCAACTTAGTTGTATGTTCTTGGTATTTATTACAAATCTTTGTTTTGATATTTCTCTTTTATTCATAACTCAATAGTAAACCATCACAACAGTTGTACTCATACCACACATTTCTACAATTTTTGATCGAATTTATATTAATTCATAACGTCGTTTTCTATTTTAGCCTCTCCTTACAACTTTGATTCTGGATCTTCGTTTTGGGCCTTGATAATTTTGGGGTAGACTTCTGCACCAAGTCCACCGATGTGCCAAGCAGCTCCATCTACAACGTGAACATCTCCCGACACATAGGCAGCAGCTGGCGAGAACAAGTAGACGGTGGCTTCAGCAATATCTCTAGTAGAACCCAATCTTTGTAATGGGATTCTGTCTTCCAAAGGTTGGCCACCAGGTGGCTTCAATCTACTAAAGCCCTCAGTACCAGCAATCATACCAGGAGCAATGCAGTTGGATCTGATACCCAAAGGACCCAATTCCACGGCTAAAGCATTGGATAATGCGTCTACCCCGGCTTTAGCAGCTCCAACATGAGTCTGGAAAGGAACACCATAGTAATGGAGAGTAGCACTAACAAACAAAATGGCACCCTTGTTCTTTCTCAATTGATCAAAGGTGGCCTTAACCGTGTTGAAAGATCCCAACAAATCGATAGAAATCACCGATTTGAAGGCATTCAGTGACAAATGGTTGAAATCACTCAAGAAGTTACCAGCGGCACCTGCAATGACAAAATCAATACGTCCCAATTCTTGAACCGTCTTGTCAGCAGCAGCCACTAACGATTTCACATCACGAACATCAACGTTACCCAAACCAAGCACTTTGGCACCTGGTCTAAGTGCTTCGATTTCTTGAGCCGCCTTGGCAGTCTTCTCTTGGTTACGTCCTAAGATGGCAGCGTTGGCTCCCAAGAGAACCAAAGCTTCAGTTTGAACCCGACAAATGGTTCCTGCTCCTCCGGTGACAAAAACCACCTTCCCCTTGAAGAGATCGGGTTTCCAGGAGGACGAGGTGACAAAAGACTGGTCAAGAGTGGACATGGTGGTGGGGATTGACAAAGTGTGATTGGTTGGATCAATAAATTGTCCAAGTTCGGAGTTTGGAATACAGTGAACAAATCTAGGGAGTTACTAATGGGGATTGGTAGGTTTATATAGTATATACAAATGTGGGGGACCGAGGTGCAGTCGCATGTGAAGGAGATGCGAAATATCGGAAATTTAGTCAGAACTTTTGACTTCAAGACACTCGATTGGACGATGATCTGCTTGGAGAGCATAACCCAATAAAGTCAATCAAGGTATATTCATGGTGTTGTTCAGCGGAGCAAATTTGTAGTTTTCAGACTGTCTCCATTATGGGTGCGAAATTTCAGATCTTCATGGGCACGAAAATAGCTCGGTTTGTTGGCCCCACCTAATCTATAAGATTAATTTAGGGCGGTCTATATATGGAAATGGGGTTCGGCAAGGTTTGTTCATATGAGTTGATATGGTTGGGTGTGATGTTTAATGAATTATAGTGGGGTACAATAAATAATGATGAAAAAAGTTGGGATTTCAATTTTTGATGGTTCTATGGGTTAGTGAATTATGGTAGTGATTTCAGCTTTGGTGGTTTCATATCGTCTTTGTGGCTTTATCAAATCTGGTAATACCAATATCTGTCTCGCAACCACTTGGTCAATTGTGTTAATTTCATAGCGGGTATTGACATATACCCTTTTTTTGTTCAGTCTCAGCTTCATTAATTCTCCAGATGATTCGAAAACGTTAGTCCCTTGATATATTCATCCTTTCGAGACTGAGTTTATAGTTTCGTATTGGTGCATCTGCAACATTACATATCTCCAACCTGATGGCAATGCAATCTTAAGAATAAAATCTTCAAGAATTCAGAGATTCAATAGTAACATGCAGAAATCACAATGGCTCTTCCAAATACAGGTCGAGACGTTTCAATGCCACCTGATACAACAACAACATGATGGAGCTCTGGATCCCCGTCCATATGAAACGGGGCCCCACTCCTGAAAAGGCCCCCAAAATACCCTCTGTACGGTAAATTGACGCTAATGCAGTATAAGTGGACGATCCGGATAGTATTCTGGTTAATGCATTAGTAGGTGCAGCTGCGGGAGCGGTGTCTATTTTGGTAGCGGTCTGAATTCTGGTTTTAATGACATCTAAGGGAGTTGTTAAAGTACCTGCTAACCCACCTGCCGCAGCACCTGTCAATAACTCTAAAGATACAGGGAGATCAGTGGATCCGTGGGAATAGATGGCCAATTGTCTGAATTTCTCGTAGAAGGCGAACTGTAAAGCACTGAAGGGAAGATCTCTGAACAATGTTTCTTTATAACCAAACACAAACGTCTTGGGTCCTTCTTGCTTACCAATTCGTATAACAGCATCAGTTAAACCTTTGTAATTGTAGCCTGAACCTTTGGTGTAAGGGTTGTTGTATTTTCCTTGCAATTGTAATCTGGTTTTCAAAACTTCTGAAGGCACATAGAATACACTGGAGGCCAAATCTCCCAAGACACCGGCCACAAAGTACGAAAATGTCTCGTTGAAGCCGTAGTCGTTGATCATACGACGTTTGGTCCATTCGTAGGTACCAAAAAATGCAGCTGTGGATGGGAAGGACCCTAAGATCGCCGGGGTATAACCTCCGTAAAGACCACGGAAAAATCCTTCCTGCTTGAAGATGGTCCAGTACGCTGGAATCATCCGTTTATACTGTGGCTTGTTAGGAAATCCCTGCTGTCTTGTCTTGACGGTATCTAAGGAGTGCATCAGAGTGTCACCCACCATACCTCCAAAACCTCCGGCAATCATGCAATTGAAAATGGGCGAGAGCTTTTCTTCAGTGGGGTCTATGGGATCTTTAGGAGGCTCGATTCCATGGGTCCACGGCCCATGTTCATGTTGACCACCAAAGCTTAGGGGTATGGTAGACGATGTGAATACTTGTGACATTGAGGATGGTAGAGACGGGATAGTAATGAAAAATCGGACAACACGGCGAAAATGATGCTAATTCACGACAACGAAGGATAATTAATCAAGTTAGAAGACACGGTGAAGACTCGAAGGTTGAGTTGGAGAACGTTCTATACTATGACGGTAGTAGCACTATTAGATGGAGCTGGAAAGGTGAAATTTCAGTCGGGATAGGGTCGCTGGGACTGCACGTGAAGGTCTGGAACGCCGGGGCTGGCTGTCTCTCTGAGACTACTGGTGGTAAGGTTGAAGGTCTTTTTGCAAAGATTCCACAGGCTGATTTTTTCTTGGGCGGCGCACGCGCGAAGAGAAGATAAGCTGGGAGTAGGAGGGAATTGGAATCACAAACGGCTCGGTATAACAGCGAGTTTTAGGATATATCGGGCTACCGGAGGCTTTGGTGATATGGGAGTTTGTTGTGGTGGGATTTGGTTCAATTTTAGAGGCTCAAATCAGGCTAAAAAAGCCGATGTACTGCACCCAGCTGGCGGTTTTGCAACCGAACACCATGGTGAAATTGCCTGGTGAAATAGTTGATTGAGTGGTGTGAATGTGTACGGGGGAGATTTGTAGGGATGGCTACAATTATTGCCGACATTGTCTCGTGTATTTAAGTGTTAGAGGGTGAAGCGTTGTCGCAGTGTTCAGGATGCTCAATTTACAAATATAATGGACCAATGAATGGTTGGATCTGGACCAATAAATTGAACGGACTTATTTATCGGACCACGTATACTACAGTTTGAATCCTATGAAGAATTCTCACACACTCAATTAGCAAGAATCGCTTTGTACTCAATTTTTCAGTCCAGAGGCTCGATCGTTGCTCGGTTCATCCTGAGGTACATTCCTCTCATTTATCAATTTTTAGATTCAGTTCTTGATTTCTTGAGTTGTCTGGAATTCACCTATTCATTTCTACCCAAATGTCCAAAATGTATTTGTAACTCTTCTAATTGATCCTGTTAGTTATAGCACTTTGTACATGGCTAATAAAAAACCCATACTGCAATACACTGATAAACTCCAATATCATTGGAGCGAGAAGTGCCAATAAATCATCGTAACAAAGAAACGTTTGGGAATTTCCTTAGTGAGGTCAGCTCCGAGTTAAATTGCTCACTTACGTGTTGTTGATTTATCTAAGTGAAGAAAGTGGCGGGATAGGTTCGATGATAACCGCATACTCAGTTCTACTGTCGATACTCGTTTACTTAGTCACTTATCTCCTTATGCTAACTTATTTACTTATCTCCTTATGTTAACTTATTTACTTATTATCACATCACCTTCTTATCACACCACCCTATGGTATCATCATCTACTATCATCTCACCTTGTCGACCTCTTTTACTTTGGCTTAACTTCATTTGATAGATCTTTTTTTTGCAGTAAGGTCTCACCACTTTTCTTTCTCCATGTTTACAACATCCAAACAGCACCTAAAACGTCTCGTTTTCAACCGACACTACCGTGTGCTAGCCCTTGAGTCCTCCTGTGACGATGCGTGTGTCGCCATTCTCGAAAAGTCCTTGAATAAGCCCCCAGTGGTCATTGATCAATTCAAAAAGACTCTTCTGTCAGCCCTGGCTGGGGGGATTGTACCCACGGCAGCTCACGACTTCCATCATGGAGTGATGGCACCGTTGGTGAACGATTTCTGTCAAAAACACGATCTCAACTTCGCTACACCTCCGGATCTCATCTGTTGCACTCGTGGGCCAGGCATGACTGGTTCACTTAGTTCGAGCATACAGTTAGCAAAGGGTTTGGCTATGGCTTGGCAAGTGCCGTTGGTGGGGGTACACCATATGTTGGGTCATATTTTGGTCTCACAACTCCCCAAATCAGAACAGCCTCTCTTGCAGCCTCCTCAGTACCCGTTTTTGAGCTTGTTATGTAGTGGAGGTCACACAATGTTGGTGTTACTGAAGTCGCTCGTTGACCACGAGATCGTGGTGGATGTTAATGACATCGCAGCTGGCGATTCGCTAGACAAATGTGCCCGAGAGCTTGGGCTTTACGGTAACATGCTCGGGAAAGAATTGGAAAAGTACGTCAACAATATCCCTGTTGATACAAGAAGAGAGTATGCAAATGTGAGTACACGAGACCGCAACAACACCTTCAATTTCAAGTTGAATCTCCCTTTCAAAGGTCCTCGAGACTTAAAGTACCCTAGTCCCATTGAATTTTCATTTGCTTCTTTTAAAAGCTCAATTCAATCGTACCGGAAAAAGTATCACGATGATGGCCCCTTTGATGAGAAAACTAACTCGTTTTTGGCATACAAAATCCAGGAGACCATCTTCGACCATATAATCGACAGAATAAATACCGCTTTTATTATGCATGGTACCGATAAGTCAGTGTACCCTGAAGCCGATGGAAAATTTGAGGGAGTCCGGGACTTTATTGTTTCGGGTGGAGTGGCAGCTAATATCCGGTTGAGGCAAAAATTGAGCCAAAATCTTAAATTCAACCAGTGCTTGCAAACAGAAGATGAGTTACGGTTTCACTTTCCCGATTTGCTGCTTTGCACTGACAACGCCATCATGATTGGGGTTGCTGGAATTGAGATTTTTGAGAAATTAAGGCTCAAGACCGACTTGTCGATGTTAGCAATCAGAAAGTGGCCTTTGAATGAGATTTTGGCTGTTGACGGATGGGAAAAGGTAAGCGATGAGGAATACAAAACAGTTACGAGGTGAAATGTTATAGAGCATGAATTACAAGGGAGATAGATGGGAATTTTGACCAATATTGGCTTAATTATGAACCAATAATTCACTTTACTGAACTAATTTTAATGTTCTATGGAGATGAACAGGTTCTTTGTATATAGAAGCTGGCACGGTATGGTTGGCATGGTATGTATATAGTGGTGATTAATAGAATAAGGGCTCTCCAATGCCAAATGAATCAGACTGGAGAATGAAAAATGCAATGTATTAGGACCCGTTCACAGCTTATAAGGAACCTATGTTTGTTTTTGAGCCATTCTCAACAGAATCGGAAAATGTGAAGATTATATCTGTGAATGTGTTGAAGCTGGCGTTCATGTTTGTAACCCTCATGTTTGTAAACCTCAGTTTTGTTAATGATAATCGATGTCATAAAATGATTTGAGATCACAATCATTATTCTAGTTCCTCTTCTGGCACAGCATCGGCGATTTCTCCACGATCACCTAAAAATGATTCCTTGATATCATAAGTTTGGATCAAATTGACCCAGGTGTTGTAATCAAACGATGCAACATGATGGTTTGTGGTAGTTGATTCACTCCGATTTCTAACTTCCTGAAATTCCCATGGACTGACCTCCTCTACATACGGTATACCATCTTTCACGTAGAGTTTCAACTTGGCATCCTTGATTAAAAAACTGGTAAAGAAAAGATTCTCTACCGACTGGGAAAATGACGAGGGGTTGATGAAGAATTTGAAAAAATTAATACCTCCTTCAACCTCTTTTTCTCGGTATGTATCATAAATGCTTTTCACCATATAGGCGGTATTTTTCTGTTCTTGATCAGCCAGGATTTCCACTGGTTGAACCTGTCTAGCGGTGGTTGTAGAATTCAAAGTTTTGGTATCATCCACAATTCTTTGTCTTAAAGTGGGTTTTTTTCTCTCTGTGGATAATGGGCCATTTAAAAAATCCATCAGTACCAGCTTTTTGGAGACACTATAATATAGAGCACCTAATTTGAGCCAATTGAAAGAATTGAATTTTTCTTCGGTATGAACTGTCTCGTTTTCATCATTTTCATTATCTAACCCATCGAATTCTTGTTCGAATTGTTGCTCTATTTTTTCATCACTCAAGTAACTTTGAAGCTTGACTATAAACTCTCGTTGATTCAAAGAAATACCCGAATCTCCCACCTTGATATTCTTGGAGTTTGTAGCGAGAAAACTGGCTGTTTCATGAAGCAATTCCGAATCTTTGAGGTGGATGGTGGTATCAGTGATTTTGTCTTGTTGAACCGTGCTATAAATGCGATTCAATTCTTGTAGATGCTCGGAGATGAGAGACCCTGCCGTACCTTTGTGGGCCTCATTATATCGATTCTTAATCTTTTGCTTGAGGAGCTCATAGTCTTGAACTAGCTCGTTACTGTTTCGCCTTTTTCTTTCTGGAGACTCCAGCATTGTGATTGTGTGGTTGAAGATGCTTGGTCCAGTTAAGTTTGGCGTAACTGGGACTGATGGTACTGGTTGTTTTATGTGTAGGGTAGTGAAGCAGAATCTTTTAGCCCTGAAGTTTAGGTGATGGTAGATTTGATGTGATCCGCTTTTTCGTCTTCAAACTTGTTTGATGTGCAGTTCAGAACGATGTATCTCTTTGTTCAGACTAGTGTGAGCTCTTGTTGGATCAATATCTCTCTTTCCCCTTGTGAATTCATTCACAGCTTGATATTAATAGGAGATGTCTCGATACTTTGAAGAATATCTCGTTTTTGAAAGAAGTCTGGTTATTTTCATAGCGCGTTTGGCTAAATGGAGTGTAGTACAGGACGAATCGGAGTCCACCACAGAGCCAATTTTAGATGTTTAACCATAAGTTGATACCGATTTCTCAGTAACATAGGAAGGTCAAGCTGATCCAAAGTTTGCTGCTAATTCTTTCCTCTTATTATTAATTTAAAGACCAATTTTCGGCTCATTAAGCTTGATCAAAATAAATCGGTTGGACTATTTTGATTAGCACCAACTAAATTTTGAGCTAGTCCCTCCCAACTTACCGCTCTAACCACAGTTCTGCTCTTTAAGTGACGCTACCTTTCTTTTCTCCAGCCTCATCTCATTTGCAATCGAACCACTAGTGGCCAACTTCACAGTCAGAACGTCCAACCACCACCAAACGTCCGACTTCACAATTCAAACAGAGCTGACAACCAAACCATCCACCACAGTGTCAAATAGCAACGATTGACGGACTTTTTGACTTTACTAAGAACATCTCGTACTCAGTCAACCAACGCGTACTACAAACTCACTGGAACTAATCTGGGGAAAGCCAAACCATTGAACTTAGACTAAGCTAAGACAAACCCAGTGAAGCTAAGTGATACAGCACTGAATTGATCCGAGCTGATTTGATTCCAGAGCATCGAGTGAGAGCTTATAACTGGGCCAATTTACACTGAGCTGAGCTGAGCTGAGCTAACCACATCAAGGCGAAGCTGATCCGAACTAATTCAAACTAGTTTTCTCCTCCATTATACGCAATGTCTATCAAAAAGCTTCCTCCAGGGGTCATCAACAGAATCGCTGCTGGAGAAATCATCATCCAGCCAGCCAACGCTCTTAAGGAGATGTTGGAAAACTCCATTGATGCAAACGCATCCCAAATCGATATCGTGGTCAAAGATGGAGGCCTCAAGTTGCTCCAAGTAAGTGACAATGGTGACGGAATCAACAAAGACGATTTGGATTTGTTATGTGAACGCTTTGCTACGTCTAAACTAAAATCATTTGAGGATTTGGAGTCTATTTCTACCTACGGGTTCAGAGGAGAAGCTTTGGCCAGTATTCTGCACATTTCTCGTGTATCTGTCATAACCAAGACAAAGGAAAGCCAATTGGCATGGAAATCATTTTACACTACTGGAAAAATGGTAGGTGCCAATTTTAAACCAGTTGAAAATGCCCAACCAAAACCCATAGCAGGTAAAGATGGGACTCAAATCATAGTAGAAGATTTGTTCTATAATCTTCCATCAAGAGTGAAAGCTCTTAAGTCAAAGAGTGAGGAATACTCCAGAATCGTGGATGTGGTGGGAAGATACGCTGTACACTCTCAAGGAGTGGGAATATCGTGCAAGAAGCACGGAGAAACGAACCAGGTTATAGCCACGAGACCTGGACTACCTTTGAAAGAACGTATACGAAGCATTTTCGGTACTACGGTAGCAAGTGAAATCATAGAGGTCGATTATGAGTCGAAATCAGATTTAGGCTTGATCAAAGTGTCGGGTGCTATTACTTCTCCCAATTACGATAATAAAAAGAAAGTCCAACCAGTTTTCTTCATAAATCATCGGTTAGTCAGTTGTGATCCATTGAAGAGGGCCATCAATTCGGCCTATCAAGTATTTTTACCTAAAGGAAACCACTGTTTCGTATATTTGAGCTTGGAAATAGACCCAAAAAATTTGGATGTGAATATTCACCCCACTAAACGAGAAGTGAGGTTCCTACACGAAGAAGAAATTATTCAACATATAAGTGAATCTATTCACTCCACATTAACGGGTGTGGACAAGTCTAGGAAATTCAAGACTCAAAGCATTTTGGGATATGGAGAAAAAAGACGAGATGAAGACTACACAATTCCTTCTGGGGTCAAAAAGGCCAGACAAGAGAATAAAATGGTCCGAGTAGATCCTCTGCAAATTAAAATTAGCTCCTTCCTTTCTCAGCAATCTAAAGGCAAATATAAAGATCAGATTGCTCGTGAAATTATTGAAAGTCAAGATAAAAATGAGGAAAGTGATAGTATAGGAGAAACCACAGTCACCCAATTAGCGGAAGAACAAGAAACCGATGAGGATGCCATAATTGTCACCGATCGAGCCCGAGTCAAGGTTAATTTGGACAGTATCAAGACACTTCGCAAAGAGCTCAGTGAGGAAGTACACAAGCCTTTGACCAATATATTTAATAATGCAGTTTATGTGGGTGTGGTTGATGAAAGAAGACGCTTGTGTTGCTTTCAGTATGACGTAAAGCTCTTTCTTTGTGATTATTCATTGACCTTACAGTACTTTTATTACCAAGTGGCACTTGAGGAGTTTTGCAACTATGGGTGTATAACGTTATCTTCACCCATACTTTTGGATGATTTAATGGACCCGTTACAGCCACGGGGTATTCAACCCAAAGAGGATGTGTACAAGACACTTGAGAGCATGCTGGAAATGCTTGAGGAATATTTTAAGATCAGTATTAAACGGGATGAATTGGGCTTAAAACTTTTCACATTACCAATGATCCTTAAAGACGTACGACCCGCGTTGGCTAAACTTCCCTATTTCATATATCGATTGGCCACAAGAGTAAACTATGAGGATGAGAAGGAATGTTTAGAGGGAGTGATGAAACAAATTGCGTTGCTCTATATTCCTGAGCCCATTGAACCAGATACCGAAGATGACTCCAAAAGAGACCAGTTGGACCACTCGTTAGAGCACACGATATTCCCATTGTTGAAGCAGCGGTTCCTTGCACCAAAAACTCTTATCAAGGACGTGATCCAGATAGCAGACCTTCCTGGGCTTTACAAGGTATTTGAACGGTGTTAAACTATACGAGAGATCTGAGAAGGGGCTTCAAATATACGATAACAGAGTTTAATCATTGATTTGCTGATCAAATACACTAAAAGGTTTTTCAGTTTGTGATTGATATTGCAAAATACTAATTTGATATTGAGCCAGTCCACAATGAGACTTGTGCTATCGGTTAATATTGTGAAAACAACTACAAATATGTTAAGTTGCATTGCAATATCCCACATTTGTGGTTCTCTATCACACTATTTCAAGTGCTAAAGACAAATAATCATAACCAAGTGGAGAACATGGCCCTCAAACGGGCTTACCGATATGCATGGTTGTACCGAGGACATCACTTGTTCTTGTGATCAAACAGGCTATGGCCCGAAACAGGGATGGAGATATCTCGGAAAACAAAGAATCTTTCAGAATTAGGAAACACATGATATTAATAAGAGTGGTGGGTGCAAAATTGCTCGGTATACACAAACTTTATTTCAATTGTGGGGCAACTCTAGATCCCCGGGGGAACTTTAGATGGTAGTTGGGCTATACAATGTGATCTTTCTACGCTATACAATAAGATCTGGTTGTGCTATACCAATCACAAGCCCGGGTGGGTGATTATGAGACTATACTGCTGGGCAAACGGAACTCGACCCAACATTCGCACAACATTTATGATCAACAGTGTGATGACCATGTGAATTTGCAGGCTGAAAATGTCAGCCATACGTACCACCACACGATGCCGAATTGTTGGACCCATAACCCTTCAAAATAATAGTAATGTAGTAAGATATCAACAATGGTTGTTTTAAGGTGGGAGAAATGTCGCGTGTCGCGTGTCGCGTCGTCCATACTAAATAGCCGAATTGGGTGTTTACTAAATCACACCTGAGTTTCGGCAACCACCAGAATCACCTTCAGCTGGTCCTCATCATTGTGAACGCCACAGAGTGAAGAGAAAGGGACAGCACGAATCAATTGAACAGCAGCCAGAGTCAAAATCAGAGTCATAGATCACACACATCAAAACGACTGGACACGGATCCTCATACTGATTCACTTAGCAATAGACATTGAAAGAGTGAAACCTTTTGAAATTTACACATCGTGATTCAGAAGCCGAATCCCCAATTTCTGGTACAGTGAAAGCTACGGATCGATCAATACATCTTAAAGGATTAGTTTTAACCATACGATCATATTCATACCTCATACCATGGAAGATATCATCACTCTCAACCTTGGGGCGTTTCCCAAGCAAATCCTCGAGTTCCAGGACTCTTCGGTATACCTCCAGCAACTTTTTTTCATCGACTATCAACTCCAGCTCTTGATCCAGAACGAATTCTCCGGTAAAGAGTACCTCAGTGCCAGCCACTTTGAGCGCCAGGGTAATTCACAACCCAGAGAAAAGCTTCTTCAGTTGATCAACTACGTGGCCACCGTTAATGAAACTTATAGTGATGAGTTCAAGACGGTGGTGGAGAAGTTCTATTACCATGTGATCCAAGCCCATTTGTTCTTCTTGAATTCCCAAGTGGACGAAATGGCCTACCACCTCAAACTCATTCCTCCTTCTGCTTTACAGCCTTCCACGAACAAGCCTTATAACGAGTTTATTGAGTTTTTGATTTGTAGATATCATGTGGTGACCTCCTTTGCATCCACTTCCTCGGCACCATTGATTGAGTACTTGCTCTGGTACAAAAAACCGTTTAAAAAATCCCAGATTGCTGCTAATTACTGGTTGGATTTGTTATACTTGAGATTGACGTTAAATTTAACCAATAATGGTGTCAGTCGATTATCATTCTCCGAATTAAAATCACTCCAATTTTCCAAAAACCCCATTGCTCTAATCAGTTACTCCAGTTTCTTGGTAAGGAGAAATACGTTGACAACTGGGAATTATGTGGTAGATAACTTCAAAACCGAGTTTTCAACGTTCTTGACAGAGTTGATAAATCTGAAAATTGCACATAAGATGGATTTTCCTAATTCTGAAGACTCTGCTAGTTCTGAAAAGGTATTGAATGGATTGAGTTATGGGTTATCAAGTGTCAATGGCCATGAACATGATCGTGAACTCGTCAATGAAACTCCTGCTGAGTTAAACAATTTCGTGTATAACCTTTACGAGAGTCTTCATCAAATCCCTTTCAACTATACTGTCCTTAAGCCTTCTTTGTCGAAGAAGTTTCTCATCAATTGTACGCTCAAAACATATCACAGTCAAGAGGTTTTGGTTAATCTCATCAAAGTATTACTTGAATTGGGAGAATTCGATGAGGCTCATGCTGCCTTCCATACCTTAAGAAATTATGTGGAAAATGACTTGAAACAACATGAGGGAAATTTCGAGGATATTTTACAAGTAATAGAAATTTACTCCCTTTGTTTAATCAGATTTAATCCGTTGAAATTGCAGAAAAAGAAAGAGTTTAAGTATACACCAAAGGATAAAATCCTTGCTTCCTTAGATACTTTTTCAAAAGAGATCCTTAACTATTTGGATATAATCAAGGAAGCGGTAGGGTTATCCTATGATGAATCTCATGATCTTGAATCTTTCAAAGGACATGAAAAAGATCAGGCCACGGGATTATTATCGTTTTTATTCAAAAAATATAATGTCAACATTTTGGTTTCTGATCATTCTCATTTGATTGAATTGATTTCACAGGCTTGGTTCAGTTTGGGGTATTACCACTACTATTTATCCACTTATGAATCATCTACTCCAGGATTACTTGAGGCAAATAAGTTGAGAGTTATCAAATTCTACAAAAATAGTTTGATAGTCAATTCCACTGGTAACCCATTATATTTGTTCAACTATGCCTTGGTGTTATCGTTTAATGGACACTTGAAAGAAGCATTGAAGTTGTGCAAATTCATTCTCAAGAAGTATCCCGAATCGTTCAAGACTTGGAATTTGATGGTTCTTTTATTGACTTCTTTTGAAGCCAATGATCCTGACTTTGTGAAGCCGGAAAAATCAAGTTCGAATGGCCAAACCAATGGTACTCACGAAGCTATAGGAACATTAAATGGAACCAATGGTAGAACTGAATCAACCCCTCTCAAAGAATCGGAAAAATTCATCAATAACGCACTCAATATTGCAGGCTTATTTATAGCCAAACATCATCAAAAAGACGTCAAATTGACCCCAGAAGCCAAATATGAAATCCTTCAATTGAAATTAACACAATTGGCAGTCTGGGAATCGATTTATGGAGTTCAATATATTTTGGAATATCTTTCTGAGGTATTCATGTTATACCATGAACTTTTCACAGTTGATCATAAGCCTAAAGAGCCAACCAAATCATTGATTCCAGTTGCTCATGGTTCTAAATGGTCTCATCGTCCTAGTTTCATTGATCCCAAACTTGATAATGAAGCCAATGGGACACACTCAAAGCCTAATAATCTTAGAAGGCTTTCAAGAATGGGAAAGGCGGGGGATACGGTTGAAACATTGAAGAATCTTAGCTTGAAACCGAACCCAAAATTAACTCTTAATAATGCCACCACAGAATCATTAACTCAACATGCCTCCATTGCTGAAAAGAATATTTTACAAGATCTCTGGTTATGGACCAGTAAGATTTATTTGAAGATCGGATTATTGGAAGAATGTGAACAGTGTATTGTTGAAGCGGAATCTGTATATGAACCCAATGTCAAAACATTTACTATGCTTGGATACTTGACATCTAAATCAAGAAAGTTCCTTTCATTACAAGAATTGGAAAGGTCTATTGAACAATTGGGTAAAGATGAATATGATAAGAATGAGTATGGTAATACCTTGATTGGATTATGTCGATTATTCATTATTGATGACGAATCTGAACGTTCTCTATTCATCTCTGATAAGGATCGTATTGCTGGAGTTATCAGATTAAAGAATGCACTTGAATCATATGCTTTGAGTTGGCCTTATGGTACCAACAAACTGGAGGTATGGTACTTTTTGTCTAAAATCTACGAGATCATTGACGACAAGACGTTATTGACCAAAAGTTTATGGAAATGTGTTGAACTTGAAGATTTCCGTCCTGTGAGAGGGTACGAGATCACCGATAGTTATCATTATTAAGAAAGCATGGGTTGGAAGGGTAAAATGATTTATCGAAGAATCAAGCAATCAAGGAAATGAGTAACAATGAACGAGTGAACTATGCTGTATTCTTATTGTTGAGGAGTTATGATGCTTAGCCATGATTGTATGGTCAGCAAGACCCATGTCTACCCTTCCTAACCGAGAGTTCTTGAAGACTACGGAACCAGCCTGACACTGCTAATTCACTGGGTCACTGGCCCTATTACCTTTATAGCTAGTCAACAATAATACATTTAATAAATTAGTAACGAAACCTTCAGGATTAGCTCTATGAATTGTCAAGTTATTGTTTAGTTCCAAGTGCTTGCCAAGTTATTGTTTAGTTCCAATGGTGCTTGTCAAGTTATTGTTTAGTTCCAATGGTGCTTGTCAAGTTATTGTTTAGTTCCAATGGTGCTTGTCAAGTTATTGTTTAGTTCCAATGGTGCTTGTCAAGTTATTGTTTAGTTCCAATGGTGCTTGTCAAGTTATTGTTTAGTTCCAATGGTGACTTGCTAAGATTCAATGGGTGATTAGAACTAATTACTTTAAAACCATACCACGGCAGTTGTGATAAACTACAAGTAGGTGACAGTACTTGACCGTGAGTTAATAAATACACTACAATAACGTATCCTTGTTCTCTCTCAATTTAGGTTATGAGTAAAGAGTACAGAAAAGGAAAATAAATATAAGACATATAAATAAAGCTATACTAAAAGAGCAGAGAACATAGAGAAACCGAATTAGCGAAGTAGAATAGAGAAAGTTGAAAACTCATGCTACAATATTTGAAAACAGATACAGTGACTGTGAATATTGCAATACGATACTCATCCTTCACTACTCTGGAAAATCCATACTTTAAAACTCTGGAACTGTTACTGCAATTACTGCAATACTTGAAAGAACCACCATAACAGTAGCTAAGATTATCAGAGGATTAATACCAGATTATCAGATAATTAATTCCACGGCTTATCACCACAGAATTACATTAAAATCCAGATGGGTATATTCATATTTGATCAAAGGATTTATTTCCACTCTAATCATCAAATCTGATTATGGGCCGTTTAATGGAACTGTTTGGTAGAGCTTTGTAGTAGATGATTATTTGTTATACTTATTATCAATTTAAAGAATTATCAGTAAATAATACAAGGATTATCAGCAAATAATTCAAGGACTATCATCAAATAATTCAAGAAAGATTATAAATTCACTAGAGTGAATCTCAATTAATTCAAGAATTATTAACAAATTATTATCAACTATTTTAAAAATTACTATCAACTATTTTAAAAATTATTATCACTATTTTAAAAATTGTTATGATCAATTTCAAGGACTATAGAGGAGTTTGCTATTTGTATTTGGGCTATGTATTTGGGTTATTGAATTTGGGGTTTGTATGAAATGGTTGCCCGGAAAAGGGGTGTATTTTGGCGTATTGGGGTTATTTGGGCTATCTGGAGTATTAGACAGGGTGCCATGACACCTCCTATCGAAACACGTGCCTCCAACTCGCTTCTTCTGGCTCCTGGCCAAGGTTATGGGGTTGCTGGAGTCCTGCATGTTCCATGTATAGCTGGTGTGCACACGAAGGGTCTTCATAAAAATTTACCACCACTACACCAATGACTGAAGTTCAAGCCAGAGACGTCGTATACTGTGGAGTGTGCTCTTACCCCCCAGAGTACTGTGAGTTCACCCCCACCTTCAAAAAATGCCGCGATTGGCTCAGTAACAACGACCAGGAGCTCTTTGACAAGCTTTACAGTGACGAAGCACTTGCCAACCAAACGTCGACTTTATCTTTAGAAAAGGAGCAGAAGATGGAGCAGGAGTTGGAGAAGAAGCAGAAGAAGGAAGAAGCCAAGCAGGAGCGGGAGTTGCAGAAGAAATTGGCGTCCAAGGTGACCATCAAGCGGATCGAGCGTAACAAGCGCAAGCATATTATTTCTATTTCAGGATTGGAGGTGTTTAACATCGATATGAAGAAGTTGGCCAAGACTTTTGCGTCCAAGTTTGCCACCGGCTCGTCTGTGACCAAAAACGCCGAAAAGAAGGAGGAGATTTTGGTCCAAGGTGATGTGAGTGATGAGGCCAAGGAGTACATTGAGAAGTTGTTGGAGGAGAAGGGGTTGAACGAGGTCAAGGTGGAGCAGGTTGACGACAAGAAGAAGAAGAAGGCCGAAGAGGCCAAGAAAGAGGTCAAGAAGTAGATTTAAAGAGGTCACAAAGGCTGAGACGTGAGAAAAAATTAACAGATATGAAGGGGACAACTTAAATAAAATTCGAAGGGGTTACGCGAATCTTGATAGAAATAACCAAAGCTATGTTGAGAGTCCTAGCTGTAAGTGGAGAGCGGTGACGAACAGGCTAATTATAGGTCAAATATAATCGGTGACAAGACATTGACATTTTCATCGAATCAATGAAAAGAAAATTGTAAAGCACTGTAAAGCATTGTAAAGCGACACGGGCCCTTTCTCGAACAGATATGATTACAAGTGATTGTGAAAGGGATAATAGCTGTAGACTAATGAGATACTTCATCATCTAACGTATCTATTATAAAAAGATCAGATAAATTCCAGACCATTGACAGACTGAAGATTCTTCTGTTGTTCGTAGTTGGTGTGATTTCTTTAGTTGTTCAGTTCTAGTGATGTGGTTTCTTTAGTTGTTCAGTTCTAGTGATGTGGTTTCTTTAGTTGTTCAGTTCTAGACTTTAATAATTATAACCTCAACTCTGGATTGGGTATTGTTCCTCTAACTGGATTAGTTAATGCTATTAGTCTCCTGTAAAAATCAACCGGTTGTACAGCAGCTCGACCTAAGTGCACTATATGTCTACTGGAAGCTTGCAGTGTTGTGAAAGTACTACGGTGGAGTTGAAAATATCGTACTCCATAGCAACACTTCAAATTATACTACAAGACCCATACCGCTTAAGATTCATTTGCTTTAAATTGAATTCAATTAATTAATCGTAATTAGCTGGAACCGGTTTGAATAATCTACCCAAAATTCGATAAATCGTGCTAGTTCTAATCGTATATTAATTCATAAATGTTTGGCTAGGTATTATTGTTGAGTAGCACAATAATATCCACTCAATGCCTCTATAATTTGATCAGTTCGTCTGAGTAAGGAGTGTTACATTGGATTTGCTGTAATTAATTCCAGACCATATTCACCTGAACTTTTGCTTATTGACCTCGCTTCTATTCACTTGCTTCATCTCATTAGATTTCTTGAAAATAACTTGCTCTTTACGAGAGTAACTTGGAAATGCTCGGCACACGGTCTTGTGATTCGGTCAAAGAATTAATTGATGGAAGTTTGACTTCGGTGTCGGAAAGGCTAAGGCTGTTAAAGGTGGAAATATGATCTCCGGTTTCGGGGGTACCTGTTTTGGAAGGGTTGGTATTAGTAGCTGAAATGGATGATTCTGACACCAGAATTTCGTCCTTTTGAGCCTCGGAAATTCCACTTGAAAGTCGACTGGACTTATTCAACGCCGGAACTCGAAGTTCGCTTGATCCAGCAGGTGTAGAAAGAAGAGGAGGCAATACCACCTCGGTTTCAGTCTTTAAAAACGCAGGATTGGTGGTAGTGATGGGAATTGAAAGCGGGTTTCGCGTGGAATTAGGAGGGGAAACCGATGATGCCTTCGATGAAGACGTCGATGGAGGATTAACGATATTGATAGGGGTTACTGCCACTTTTGGGCCCGATGAAGATGCTGAGGTTATAATCGAAGTTTGTACAGGAGGCGCTGCAGCAGCAGCAGCAGCTGCTGTAGAAGGACTTGATGTAATAGGAGTTAATGACGGTATAGCTACAGGTCTTTCAAAAGTGGACGATGTGGACGAATTGGAAATGGATGGTGGAGGCATCGAATTTGAATTTGAATTAGAAATGGACATCGATGATAATGGTATTGGAATTGGTGGTGAAACTAGTTGAGTAGGAATTGATGATGTTTGTGAAGATTGTTGGGCTGCTTGTGTCGCTTGTGCATGAACTGCTTGTGCATGAACTGCTTGTGCATGTGCTGCTTGTGCATGTGCTGCTTGAGATTGAGCTGCTTGAACTTGTGCAGCTTGAACTTGTGCAGCTTGAACTTGTGCAGCTTGAACTTGTGCAGCTTGAACTTGTGCAGCTTGAACTTGTGCAGCTTGAACTTGTGCAGCTTGAACTTGTGCAGCTTGTAAAGGTATTTGTGAAGACGGTACCATTGGTTGAGTTGCCGCATAAACCACCGAACCATCACTTGCTATTACTGGTTGAAGTGATACTAATGATCCATAGGGTGATTGAATCATGGTTGTAGCCGGTAAAAGTGGATAACCCTGTTGAGAAGGTGGAATTGGATGAGATGCAAGTGAATGATAAGCAGCAGCAGCGGCAGCGGCTTGATGTACAGCTTGCGTTGATTGATCAGGAGGACTGTTATTGGAACTAGAAGGTTCATTAGGATCATCATTCTTCTCTTGTCTTAAACTTTGATTAAATTGAGCCATTCTTAATGCATTTCTAGCAGTTGAATCAAGATTTAAATAAGCACAATTGAGTTTTCCTTTGATACAATTAAGACATGCTGGTAAAGTTTCATCACATTTTATACGACGCTTTTTGCAAGTCCCACATCCAAGATGTGAATTGCGGTGTTTGCGTCGGGAATTTTTCTTCTTCTTCTTAGTAACTGAAGCCTCGGAGGTTTTGGAGTCAGGAATGGTGGTTGAGGATCCATTAGTATTGGCACCTCCAGCTGTACTTCCAGAAGGATTCAGACCGGTAGGAGCTGTAGAACCAACCGCATATGTGGACGACGCAAATGTTGTATTTGAGTTTGAACCTAATGATGCACCTAAAGGAGCATAACCTGAATCTGGAGGTGACCCTGTAGTAGCAGGACCATTGGTACTAGTAGATGTACTACTGGTAGTTGGAAGTGAATCCTGTGTTTGTTTCAGATACATGATAACTCTATAAAAAAAGTGGTCAAAAAAAACCACCTGCGAAAATCAAATGGTTGTCGGTACCTGAGAGGCTGGACAGTAAATATACGATGCAGACAGACATTCAAAAATTAAAATATCTAATGGATTACGAGAAACACAAGGTGCAGGAGGTGACAGGTTGCATTAAAACTTGAACAAGGTTAGGAAAGGTAAACATTCGATAAGAAACATTTAGTGAATGGCAACATTGCTATATATCATATTGAAGTATCACTTAGTAGTTTAGATTTGTATAGGTACCTGCCTTTACGGGTTCGTAAATAGGAGCAATGTGGCTGTGTCGGATAGTTAATACGAGCGCTCGGAACGTTTGCATTCCGCATAAGGCACCAATTATTTCTGCAAAGGGTTCTTATTCGCAGATCTCACGTTGTGGTTATGAGTCCATGTGCGGGGTATGAATAGTGCCTGACACCATTTGTGTGATTAAGGAACACCAACCCCGAAGGGTTAGGTAAAGATGTCAATATGATCTGTAGTTTACGATATGATGAGGGGGTCATTAGGATTGGTCACGTGGGCAGAATATGAGTTGATTTGTCACCCTCTTCGTTTGATCCAGGCAATGGTTACACATTCATGTATTGTGACCTAATTGCGTCAAATGTAAGCGATTATCAAAACATGACATCCCTAATTAAGGTTAAGTTCCTACTATTTCAATTGCTGTGCATGTGGCATCATGCCACGGATATGAGCCCCGACAACGGTTAGTACGGAACAATCTGGTCGTATTTTTCTGGTCGTATTTCCATCACGTGCGATCAGCGGTTGCATTAAACCGGAACCCACCAATAAGATTGCTTTTGGTAAGATTGGCGAGTTACACCGGTGTCAATTCCGCCCTGAACGGTTGCTATTACAGTTGGCCCCGATTTGCGGCATGTGAGTTTGATCTTGCTTGACATTGTTTGACTCGTAAAACAAACAATCGTAAATCGATGACACCCGCAGTCCCGAAACGGCAGGTCTACTAGCAAGCAATCGGCTATGACGTAGACGAACACGTGCAGGTGTTCTATTTTTCAACTGTTACGGCAGTTTTCAGCAGCATGGATTTTGTCCTTCTTTCCCTATTGAGTTGCCAATATGTAGCTTTTTTCAAGCACCTCTTGATGGTTTTTAGGTTTTTTTAGTAGTTTCTTAGCAGATTTTCTTAGCAGATTTTCTTAGCACTTTTTCTTAGCACTTTTTATTAGTAGTTTTTCGTAAAAAGAACGATTAGATTCGTTCAGTAATTTCTTTAAAAAGATGGTTTGATTTTTCCATAATCACACCATTTATAATCAGCTGTTAAAGTACCTCGACCTCAGCTAACTTCTTTCCTGGACCTCTCCCATTCCAGCCTCAACAAGAACAGGAGTACGATTTCGTCCACCTAAATGTGATGCATTTGCGTATCGGTAAGTGACTTGTTTCGTGAAAAATTATTTAGATAAATGTAAATGGAGAATCTCCTGGTGTCACAAAGTAATAACAGGAGAAGACTCAAATTCTTATATCAATGATGTTTAGAAATAGCTCTAGCCTCTGAATAATTAGAAGACGTTTCTGCTAAGAATACTCGCTACAGAGTATTGCAGTATGGAAGTATTTAGACCAGAAGAAGAGTTTTTTCAGCAAGACAAAGTTGGACCAAAGAGTCACCTACCACGGATGCCAACCATAGTAAGAACTGTATAATTACTGCCAAGAAGGAGGTAAATGAAATTAATTTTTAATAATTACTTCATTGATACGGATATGAAGTCATAGGTTATTTTAAGATGGAGGCATACGGTACATTAAAAAAAATCATCTGTTTCAAGATGAAATCCTACGTTAGTTTAAGATAAGTCATACGTTGTCTGAAAAAGATGAAGTCATACACAAGAAGTTCTTATCAAAATGAATTCAGTTAATCAGTGGTTACCATAGTTGATTCGAAGCTGGTGTGGGCAGTACCAACAAGTTCTCCTTTGTGACAAATCCAGCTAATTTTTCTTTGGTGTATTACGGATATGTGTGGTGAGAGATAGTAATCTGATAGACGAGGTTCAGCTTGCGTGGCCTTGTAGGGGCTCCCTTAGCCGATTTCAGGTGTTTCAGGTTATCAGTCTTCGGTTAAAGTTTAGCGAGAAATCGTGGGTGCAAAAAGCGTCCACTGGTAGACCTTCTCTTGTGTATCAGAAGCTTCTCTATTGCAGTTGACAATTCTATAGTCCAATGCCTAACATACTAAATCCAACACAGCAAATGGTTAGTACACCTTGTGCTGCTCCTCTAGATGCTGTAGTAGATACTTCGCCTGGACGACCAGACTGGTAAAACCTGGCTTGGAACATTATTAATGAGGTTTGTACCAATTTCTAGTGCTTTCATTGTTCGAACCCACACCCAGGAATGAGTGTTTGATCTTTTTACATCCCTTCTAGATATTTGACTTTATAAATAAGCTAGCTATGAGTAGACGGATAAGCTAAAGATGAGCTAAAAAAAGAATTAATTAATCACGAAAGAACAACTCTTTAACTTTAATATAGCGTGGTCTGTTATTTTTACGAGTGGTTTACTGATGTTAAAATCGATGGTGCTAATATTTTTTTGAAGATGCTGTGAAACCCATCGTGAAATGATCTATGGTTTAGAAAACGTGCTATATACTAAATACACGGCCACTAGCGAAAGTAAAAAAGCCATAGCTCGTGAAATTATTAGACAAGCTGAATACGGGCTCAAAAAGTCCCATCAATAAGAACTTCTAGATAGCTGTTTGGTGAAAGGGTAGAAAGATAATATACCTGTACTACCAGGATAATGTGTTTTCGCATTCGTATGGTCCGCCAATGCTAATTGACGGTCCTTTCCTCTTAATTACATGTTGAATTCGAGTCATTAATGTTTTGTTAGTGACTCCCCGATTTTTCTTACATTTTATCCCTCTTTAAACCCAATGAAAATACTAACTTGAAAGGTATTTCTGCAAAATGTGCTTTCCTTGAGTTCATCAAATGAAACTGCAATCCACGGAAACTCAACCTGCCAAATCTATTCATTTGAAGCTCTAATTCACATTCTTCCATACTCAGAACCTTCACACCAGTGCTGCAAGCGAAGTCCCTTACTGCAAACATTGCAATCGAAACATATTCGAGATCGCTATCCACTCGTGAAATGTATGGAAAAAGGGGCTCAAAAAATATTCCAGAGAATAGCAGTACGAGCAATTTTCCCTCTAACTACTGATACCTTCTCTCACAGTAATCACCGTCACAGACGATATTTCAACTTGTATCAAATGGCTACGAGTTATCAGGATCGGGTCGTGCGAGACTCGCGATCCCGTTAACGCGGGTGAAAAATCCTAACTATGGTATACACTTAACCAATTGTCGCTATAGGCATCTCTTCCACCACTTCACACCCTCAAATGCCAAAGACAAGGAAGCCTCAGTCGGAAGAGGAGTTCCGCCTCCAGAAGTCGCTCTTCCACTCCAAAGGACCCCAAATCAACTCCGAAAACTGGCTCGTGGAAAGAGTGCAAAACCATCCCGAATCCATCGATCCCGAAACTAAAACTGACCGTGTGGTGTTGCTTCAAGCTTGTGAAAAGGCGTACTACCAACAAGACTACCGCAAGTGTCTTGATTTGGTCAGAAAAGCAGAGGCTCTTTTGGGGGTAGAAAGCGCCAACGAACACAGTTTGGATCTGGAAGTACAGGCCAAGGTGAAAAAAACCGCCAAGTTGGAGAGACATGTGGTGGAACTCTACAAGATTGAAAAGCGGTGTTTGGAGAAGTTGGACGCTGAAAGATAGGATGGAATGAGGTGGTTGAGATGAGAAGGCGATGGCCAAGCCATGAGTGTTTGTTTGCTCAAACCAAGCCAAGTACGACTCTTCAGCACTTCAGGATGGAGGATCGAGATGGCTCAGCACCAACTGAGAAGACTTTGGCTCATGTTTCAAAATTAAATAAAAATTTCTCGGGAGGGTTGAAGCTACGGGACCAATCAGATCATTACCAACTTTTTAAAGAACTGCATTAGTATGGTCACTGACAAGTGCTAAAACCTTATGACCACTTCTGATGTAACAACAAAGCACAACTATTCTTTAAATAAGCAAGTGGTTCCCGAGAAGATGCCGCTGTCTGCTTAGTGTATCATAAGAAGTTTCACAACTACAATAAAAATATCAGAGTCGGGTAATGATGGAGTCAATCTAATTATGGAGTCACCTAATGATGAGCTCCCCTAATGATGGGCTACTTTCTACACTAATTATAATCAACAGCGAATTCTTAGTGGACTCAAATGTAGATGTACACATGTGCTCTGTTTCAATGCTTGTATTATGGAAATATGGCAGCACGTTAGTATATTCAGATCGCATTGTACCAGTGTAGTATACTAAGAGACCAAATACGTTACTCCCTTCTTGATGGATCATGTTTATAGGAAATAATGCAAATGTTTCATTGACGTTCTTATTGATGTTTTTGAAATGGTATGCCTATTCTCCCGACCTCTTGTTGGATATACACAACAGTATATATGCTAATTTGTTTGAAAGTGGAAAGACTCAAAACTAGCAGACACAGTTGATAGTATGGGAATATGGAAGAAACTGGGAATGGGCTTGCATTATTCAATGAGAATTATTCAATGAGAATAGTTCGAGTTACCGACCTTGCAAATGATGACTCGATTCTGGAGACAAAGCGACAAATAAGAATTTCAAGACGTAATCCCCCGAATTGAATGTCGCTTAATGGTTTTTTGTAATGTCCCTTGAAACTTTGGAACATTATCGACAATGCTCTATTACAATAAACAACGAGATATACCAAATCCAATGGAACCCGAGCCCTATTAATTGTATTATCGTGGTATTCCAACCATTATCTAGCAGGCGTTGACTGGATCTTTTCTGATCTCTTCTCCCCCATCTTTTCCCTGGAATGATTTAGATTACTTTTGAAGCATTTCCAAATCCCTTTCAAGCTCCAAAGCTTTTCGATAACACACTTAAAGCTTCCATAGATTCTGTACAATGTCGTATCATCCTTTCATCTCTTCAGTCTTATTCTTCGCATCTCCTTCATCTCTGCTTTTCTCATCTCCTTCTTATCGTTTCTCTTCTCATTTTAACCCTTTCTTAGCTTCACCTCCACATAACTCACCATCCGCTTGCGGTACTCTTCGTCTTCCTCATCTAAGACCTCCACGGAGCCGGTACGGTACTCCACGCTGTGCCCCAACTTGTCCTCGTAGACGGTGCCAATGGCGAGCGTCTTCTCGATGGCTCGGCCCATGCCTTTGACAGTCACCACCTTTGATTTGGCAAAGAGGCGATCGATATGTTTAAGGGCAGATACAAAGGGGGTCCCCAGCTTGACAAGGAAAGTGTGCGGAGAGGGAGCGGTAATGGGACTGTGTTTGATAACTGCCATTGGAGAGAAGAAGGTGAAAACTGAGTGGTGATGAGCGAGAAAACCAAACATGAGAAGAGTAAATGAGTGAATAGCGAGAAGGTCAGAAACGGTTAGAGATGGCCAGAGTAGTGAACATCCACAAGTAGAGAGAAAAGAATACTTTTCTGAGTTATTTGGCTTATGCTTCAATTGGAACTAGGCGAATAGGCTCGTTGATCCCAACTTACTGTAGACCATGAGGAGCCACCTAGTGATGGCTCGGTAAAATCTGACCATACCATGGTAGCTGATTATACTAAGCTACACCGATCAGTGGAATTCTCTCTAGGGGATTTCAGTTTCAATAGCAGAAACTGTCAGATCAGTGTGGTATAGTAGAGACGTAAGACTTTCAAGGAATAAAACGGTAGTCCACTATGGCACTCCACTATGGCAAACATAATGGTTGCACACGGTCATAATGATGAGAGATTTAAACATCGATTTAGACATCGTAAGCATTAAAGAGGCCACATCTCCTGATAGGTCGATAATGGGTTGCTAAGTTGAGTAGAAGAAGCACTCCTTCTTGTGATCGATGTTTTTGCAGTCCTTGAAGACCACCATATAGATTCCATAACACTTCTCCTCTGATTATATTCCCACTGATGATGACTTCCCATTACTGCTTAGGAACTATTTGCCTCATTGTGATACGTATCTATGTCTGTACACCCACTGCAATGGTCTTTTGATTTGCAGTTAGTGCACAGTTGCAAAAAGTGATTGTCAAAATTGAACAAGAAATCATACCAATTGAGGAAGGAACTGTGCTAAGATTAGCTGGATGTCCATTGTCTATCAAGTCTCTAATAATGTGACTGAGAAATATACCTCCAGCACATAATCTAGTCTTGGATAGCAGTCATCAACATTCTTCTGATGAACTTCTAAAGCGCCTCCAAGGGTTACAAATGACACGACAAAGTATACTAAAAGTACTAGTTCCATGTCATGGAAGTAAAGATAAACACCTGGATTTGTTTCCTTCCGCAATATGAAGTCAAGTAACTCCTTTATCGGCATGGCATCTACAACTAAATCCCAAATTAAAGATCCAAACATCCATAGACGAAAGTCGATATACCCGGGATAACCCTAGGTACAACTCTCTCAAGTGGACACACTTATCCCTTGGCCTAAGGGCCAACAGAATGAAACAGAGAAGAGCCAGGACAGCTGCCGCTTTCTTCTTGGTTAGGCTCTGTTCTCAACGGTCAACATAAAGCTGTTCATAACGGTATACCATCTTCACCAGAGCCGACTATCACCTCGGTTTATGACAAAGGAAAGGGGCAAACTTAATGAGTGCCGGGGGGCACTCTGATAGTGGGCTACCACCTTTGATTAAACTGATAGTGAAGTTACGTATCTGGAAAGGGGACAATCTGGGTGGGCCAGACGATGCTTATGGAAATGGTTAGAAAGACTTTGAGAGATGGGGGCATCTCTTGGGGTGCTGGATAACCATTCTTCAGGGTATTGTTTCGAACAGCCATTTGTTCCCAGAAGTGGTGTGCTCTTATGACTGCTGAAATGCTGCCGTGCTACGTATATAGTGTTGTGTTGGTATATATAGAGTGTATAGTGCTATTGTTGGTGAGTGTATAGAGTTTTACTACTATGTTGGTGTATATAGAGTGTATAGAGCATGTTGTTGTTGATTCCACTATTCTGCTGTTTCTGCTGCTGCTCTCTTGTCGATACTGATCGGTTATCTGATCAGTTGAGTTGATAGACTTATATCCTGTGTAATATTACGAAACGTTGTGGTTGTAGTTTGCATTCAGATTTCTGAGGCAAAAAAAGTCAAGTCTCCGAGGTTGGACTTGATGGTGAAGAGGTCTAAACTATCGAAGGGATCTATTTGTGAGCTCTTTTGAAACTGTGGACTGGATATAAATGATGGGAATTGAGATGGCTGCAAAATTTGACCAATTAAGGTGATTGCGAATGTTGCGAGTTTTGAAGGGATAACAATCATTTGAAGAAAGTGTCTGAGTTTTGGTTCCGCCTAGACTTCTCCGGTGCCTAATCGTCTATCTTTGGGCTTCTGTATAGTCTCTCGGGAAGGCTTTTTGGCTGCTATTATGTGGTAGTCTTGTGATAGCATGATTATTGGAGAGCTCGTTCTTGACTGGCTCTCTCCATATCACTGATTATCGCTTGCTACTGGAGAGGTGATCTGGTGAGCCACTACACAGAACTCTTTTTTTGAAGACTCCTTCAATTCTTGATACATCTGGAGGTAGAATATTGATGAAATGATAATATGGCCTTTTCAGGTTTAACAACATCTTCCAATTGTCTTGATAGAACGAGGGTGTTAGATGTCTTAGTACATTAATACCTTCTATCTGAGTGAGACATTTGTTTAGAATGAAAAAGGGCCTTTTAGGAGGATATCGCTTTGCTTAGTGTTCGACATTGAGAAATTGCAAAATCGAGAGTTGATCTTTTGGTGCAGCTCATTAGGTCACTACGGGGTTTGGGGGAAGGTTACCATACCGAGAAGCTTTAATTAAATTCTCGACGAAACCCGGAGAAACATCCCACGGTTATTTAAGGAGATTTTTGGGGGTTTTCCATGGTGATTGGTGATATTGCATTTCCATCGCCATGGTATTACCAAAAAGGGAAGTTTCGTATGGTAGCGCGCGTATAGTGGTAGTAGGTCGATGTACCACACCCAGCCGGTTCTAACAATGTAAAAGGATATTAGAGCTAACAGTATCATACATAAATGGGCCAACTATACACACGCCAGTACACAATCAGAATGGCTGGATTTAAAGATGAAAATAGGTTAAAATCTATCTCAAATGCACTGAATGAAGAAAGTGATATTTATAGTAATACAAACAAAAATACTGTCAAATATTAGTTACCGACCTAGTAGGCTTTCCTTTTTCTGTGTTTTATATTGTAGTAATTATAAGGTTCCATCTGGTACTGTTAAATGTAATTCAGCGTCCTCTTAGCTCATCATTTATTTCGCATCCATACTGAAGTTGTAGATGACGGTTCCACAAAACCACAGCCCAATTCCACATATATAATTGCCTTCTCTACGTGGTATTCAACTTGGTAGTGCTGTACCTCCAACCTGCACCTCTCCTTTCCTTAACCTTTCTCTATTTGTCTACAATGTGACTACCTCTCTTCTCAGACCAAATACGCGTCGCGTTATTTCTGGACCATTTCCATTTCCTTCTCCAGTGTAAAACTCTTTCTGACCATCACAATTCCTTCCAGATGTTCGAGTCCCGAAAACGCCTTCTTGACGACCACGACCACTCCTTCAAGCGTCTTCAACGTGAACGGATCCACTCCGAGGCTCATCTTCGTACAGTGGCAATGTTAATGTCTGCGCAGCCAAAGGTAGTAGACGACAAGCCGGAGCCGGAGCCTGAAGTCTCGACTTATACTCAGAAACCGTACTGGCCTGTCATTACCCGGGTGAAACAGTAAGGAAGAGAAGGTTTCATCTAAATTTGAAGTGAAAAGTCATCAAATTACAGTCGTCAACTCCAATTCATCGATTTCATCAATTTCGTCAATTCCTTCAATTTCGTCAACTTCATTAATTCTATTGGTTTCATTAATTTTATTGATTTCATCAGATTGGTCAATTTGATCAATCAGTCTCTTCTTGTATTAGTCTCAAAATTTTGGTCCCTCTTTGGTGGGTCTCACTGGGTGATATTCTCACTCTAAATCTCTAATCTATCAACGCGTCAGTCATCATGTTCCGAGTCCTTAGAGTAAGAGGACCCCAGCCGTTCTCATTCCATCTAAACAGACGCATTCGACCTCTTCACTCCACCACACCCAATCGTCTCAATTCCGTGATCGAAACCCTCGTGGAGGACTTGAAAGAAGACGATGAAAAATCAAAAAACAACAACAACAGCAACAAAGACAACAATGACAAATATGGCCGGTTCAAATCGTTTCTTTTCAAATGTGCCGAAACCGCTGGTATCACCTTCAGCTCCATTGCCATTCTTGGCCTTGCTGGGCTCTTGTATCATAAGTTCTACAGCGTTCATGTCTTGGACAAAATCGATAAATCATTTGATGTGGGTGATCCAGCATCGGAACTCATCATGCATACACGAACTCACCAGGCTTACGCTGGACATGAAGCCAGCCAGTTTTGGGTCGAAAGACCTCAACAAAAACTCCTAGATGATATTGTCAATGGTTCAGTTATAGGACGTTATTTCTTGATAGTGGGTGAGAAAGGAACTGGAAAGACTTCATTGTTATTGGAGTCTATTAAGAAGGTGGGTGGGTATAATGTCACCATGTTCGATGCCCATGCCGATCCTGAAATCTTTCGGATTAGACTTGGAAAAGCTCTTAATTTTGCCTACAGTGAGGACTATATTGGCTCGTTGTTTAGTATTAGAGGCCCTAGAGATACTACTGCATTGCTTGACATAGAAAGAGCGTTTGGAAAGCTTGAAGAATTGGCGATCAAACGAGTTGATAAAACCAAAAAGCCTTTAATCATGGTGATCAACAATTCCCATCTCATTAAAGAAAATGAAGAGGGTATCAAGCTTTTAGAGTTGCTCCAGCAAAAGGCAGAGAGCTTGAGTAGTTCAGGATTGGTGACCATTATCTTTAATAGTGATGACTATTGGGTGTATGAAAAGTTAAAAAAATTAGGAACTCGATTAGAACTCATCAATGTTCGGGATTTCACCAGAAAGGAAACGGTCAATGCTCTCAAATACATCAGACATCGATTCTTTCCTCAAGAACAGTTCAAACTAAATGATGAACAGTGTCATCAAATATATGATTTGATTGGAGGTAGACCTCAACACATATCGCAGGTTGCAAGACATAAAGATATTATTCCTGCCTGTCATGAGATAATTGACCGTGAAAAAACCTGGTTTCTTAACCAGTGTGGATTATTAGGAATGGCTATGGATGATGATGTTATGGAATACGGTAAATTTTCTTCCAGTGCCATGCTATTGATGCGGGAGTTTGTGGAAATGGACCGTGAACGTCAAAACAACCTAATCACTGGTAATTTGTCTGATAGTTCTCCTCGTACAAATTATAAGGATCATCATCTTCCAGAACTTCCTTTGTGGAGAAGTAGACAAATTATGACTCGTGCTGATTATATTCAGGCATACGATAATTTCAATATATTCACCTTGGACTCTGAATCGAGAGTCAGAGCCGATTCTGTTCCCATGATGAGAGCCTTCCATGAAATCGCGTCACAGCCTCATTTTGACGAGCTCTTAGAAGATACCATTCAAAGAATTGCCGATATTGAATCGCTTGGTAGAACCCGAGAAATTGTCGCGAAAGATTTAGTATTGGGATCCACTTATCGAGTTTCCAATCGTGATAACCACTTTGAAATTGGAATTAAAAAAAGTGATAAAGAAAAGAGTTTACATGGAGACTTTTCTGAAGATCACGACCATCAAGAGGATGAGGAGTTGTATTTGGAAGATGTGAAGATGAAGGACGTGAAAAAATTGTGGATCCGGAGAATGACAGGCTACGAAGATGCAAAAGAAAAGAAGGAAAGTAAGCAAGAATAATTCCTGAGGCACTATAGAAACGATTGCAATTTCAGCGAGGAAACTGCTAGGCTCAAAATCTATCTCAGAAAAGCGTGTACATGAAGCGGGGATATCTAGTTTCCGGAATCACCAAACAACTGTTATTGTTCGGCATTTCTTGCCTATCAATTCGGCATTTCTTGCCTTTCAATCATTCAGAAATTAGAAGATCCCAGAATCTATATAATTGGCACTTTTGGAATAGGTTTATGATGCTTTATGAGACAGGAAATTGGCAGGTTGAAGAATTATGAGATAAATTACAGAAAGCTTTTATCAACAATTTCACGAAAACAACTAGGTTTAAAACATCAAAGGTACGCAACATTCCCCTATTTTATCCTGTTGAGAGTTTGAACCAATAAAAATACGCATGCTGATAATGCAATTGCACAATCAATGACGTCTATAAGGTTTGAGATCGTTTTGATCTCCGATAAGTCCAGGAATTGAGACACTCTGAATGAGATCGAACAACCAAAAAGAACAACGTCAAGAGCAGAAGCTCAACCATGATCAAGAAAGTGTCAAGGGTCGAGTGTAAGAACTACAACATGGCCTATCTACTTTTGTTCTTCATCACCATCCGAGTGAACTCCAGGTGATTGGCGATCTCAATTCGCAACCGTTGCAAGCCTCGTTGGAGAGCGATAAGCCCGAATTACCATTAGCACGCCCTGGGTCTATGAGTGTTTGGAGCAGTATAAATACAGGTCCATATCCCCCGATTGAATCATCACCCTTACTCAATCAATTCAATATGGCCTGTTCTTCCTGTTCCAAATGCTCCTCCTGTGCTAGCTGCAAATCTTGCACCACCTCTAAGTGTGTTTGCACTACTTGCAAGAAATAGTCCACCAGGACAGTTTCAATGTGTGCCCGGTGCACTGTGCCAATGTGCCTATGTTTAGCTTATCAATAAATTTTTGTTTCAAATTTGTAAACCCCTTCAAGGGTGTAGATTTTGCGAGATGACAGTGATCGTTGTGGAAGTAAAGAAACCGCTGAAATTCAGAGAGAAAGTGCCCCAAGAGGGTCGATTCGATTCTTTCTCTGTGCCACCGTCAGCTTGACGAGGCCTCTTACTCAAATCTTACGGTAAATCCGAGTTTATGTGACTTTCTGGTGGTCCCTCACGGGTGCAATTTCCTCCCTGAAATACTCCGTAAATGTATTTGTTAAGTGCTTCCAATGTCCAACTCTCCTTGTAGATCGAACTGGACTTAATGGCGGTCGCTGAGCTTAGGATTCGTGGTCTGTCCTAGTAGACTCGACTTTGTGGATTTGGTTTTCTCGTTATGGTCCTATGTCTCAAAAAACGGCTGTCTGAATCACCTAAACTCACCCTGAATAACCATTATGATTCATATCACTACTGATACCAAAACCCTCCTAGACAAGTACGACAACTTTCTCTTTGACTGTGACGGAGTGGTATGGCTCGGAGACACCCCCATTCCCGGCATGGTAGAAGCCATTGACCTCCTTCAATCCAGCGGTAAAAACGTCGTCTTTGTCACCAACAACCTGTCCAAGGCAAGAAACGACTATCTCCACAAGTTCCTGAGCTTGGGGTTCAACTCGATAAACAAAGACAAGATCTATCCCACCTGTTATGCCGCTGCCTCCAATCTTGCCAGTGTAGGAGTTCGTGCCGGCGCTAAGGTGTGGGTATTGGGAGAGGCTGGGATCGGTAAGGAGTTGGAGGAGGCCGGGTACGTTGCGGTGGGAGGTACCGACCCTCAGTTGGACCTTCCTTTCCACCCAGACCATCCTCTTTTGAAGGTAGACCCCGAGGTCGAGGCGGTGGTGGTGGGATCCACCAAGGACTTTAACTACATGAGAATCGCCCTGACTCTCCAGTACCTACTTGACGACAGAAAGCTTCCGTTCATCGCTTGTAACATCGACAGAACCTACCCAGGGCCCCGTGGACTCACGCTACCCGCCGGAGGGAGTGTAGTCAACTATATGGAGTATACGTCGGGAAGAACATCACTCAATGTGGGCAAACCCAGCCAGCGCTTCTTGGACACCATCTTGGAGGAAAATGGGTTTGATCGTGCCAAAACTTTGATGATTGGCGACACCTTGTACACCGATATCAAGTTTGGTAATGATGGGGGCGTTGATACTTTGTTGGTGCTCAGTGGAGGGACCACGAAGGCTCAATTGGACTCTGAAACAGAAAACTTACCCGTGTACTACATGGATTCATTTGGAGCCGTAGGCTCCGCCTAGATTTATAGAATTTAACTAGAAGATAGAGATAAGAGCAAAGTTGGACAAGTGCCAAGTTAGACATAGAAAGCCTAAGAGATAAGGTGCCAAGTTAGACATAGAGAGCCTAAGTTAGAGATAAGGTGCCAATTCAGACATAAAGTTTTGCAACCATTGAGGAGGACACTGAAATTATTCATCTGGTTATGAAAGAATTACTTTGGGAAGGCCAAACTGCAGATTACTACCTCATTATACATACTTGGACATTACAGATATAAAAGGAAATACGGTTCCACATTGGGATTAGAGGCACATACAGTTTCGTTATACTGAAAGGCATGTACAATTCCATATTGGGATTGAACTATTTTCTTACAATCTTAGTGACAGAGCAACGTTGGTTATCGCAGCTAGACAGAACCATATATGCTGGACATTTACCAATACTTATCAGCACTACTCTGTCTATGGACCAGATACGGGTGTGCCAGGATCATAATGACTTTCTAATTAGGCACGGTGGATCAAGGTTGTCATGGCCGGAAACTTTGGCCCCATCTACCATATTAGGAGTGATACCTCCAGCTATGATATGTATCCAGAATTAATTAGGGGCCTTCCACGGCCCTTCTGGGTCTATCAAATATCAAGGAATGAGTGAATCCACAGCGAGCCTGGTCGGACTAGACGTTCATCATTTGTCTGTCATTGATAACTGTGATTTTTAATTGTTTTTGAATAGGTCACTCCGAGACAACATTTCTTCAAATAACGTGGGCTTTGGGCTTCCAGAGGTTCCCAAATATCCAATAACTCAAATAACTTGTAGCATGGTATCATCAATAATTTACAGAAATATACATCCCAAAACTTTTACGCAATTTTTGGTACCAGATTAGTGTAAGGCATTAGGCCGTAATTGCAGCATTGTTTTGACTTTGACTGAGTCGAGATGTTCTCTGGTTGTGTTTCTTGGAAGTCTCCACCGTTTTGATTTCTTTACAATATTTCATAAAACTTTGATAAGGAAGATCATTCAAGTCTGTAGATTCCCATTTGGTTGAGTTGTTCTGTAAGCTCCCAATTAGTGGAATTATATCTGGCATTACAACTTCCTTGCCTTTATCCAAGACTGTAAAGATATTCCAATTGTGGAATTTCTTCACAAATTATTAATTGTCGAGTGATACCAGTCACAATGATTAGTCTCTACCGTGATGAGATCATACGACCAGAAAGATCACATCTTTAGTTATTTGACTTGACAAGGAGAGGTCTCCGGTTATTGACCGTTAATTATTCTCAACACATCAAACTCATTTTGAATGTGCCAACCCGTCTCGGGCTTTTCGAATTCTCCGTTCAGTTTCACATAAATAAAGCCAATTGGCCTTAAATTTTGGTATCTACCTACTTTAATTACTGCTATTGCAGTATGGATCTTTCAGTGATAACCAAAGGTGATCACCCCAGTGTGATTGTGTAAGCTGGTGAATTTTTGGCTAAATCACGGAATTAATTGGCATGACAAAGATGAAGAATTAGTGCAAGTTAATCATGACAGTAAGGATATTTCTGTAGGGCAATTACTATGCTAATTATTAGCCAATTGGTTAGTCAAATGACCAAAGTATTGCGGTGTGGGTTTTTCAAAATAGAACGCTGAGGACTAAAATTGTCATAAGCAAAGGAGTCCAAGAAACTGACACTTCTGACCCGGAGGAAGCACTTTTCCTTGCAGCTGGTGGAGCTTGTACAAATGGGAATCCCGACACACAAACTGCGGCCATGGGTGCATAAATAGTGTATTTTGCCTCTGTACAATTAGGAAAGACACATGTAAGGTTCATGTAATCATTGGCATGTTTTTTGGGAATGAGATCTTGTGGGTATATGGTTGCTGGAATAAATGGAGTATTATGGATACACTCCATCAGAGTACCACTGGGGATTTGTGCGACATACAGCACATTGCCATAAATATTGGTGCAGGTTGCATTTACTAATTCATTACGAGTCGTCATTATCGTTAGCTATGGAGGGAAAATTGGTGTTCTTATAGACATAGAGGAACTCCGTACCACAGATGAGCCGCATAATGGAAGGCCCGTCTAAATGCAAAAATAGACTCGCATCAAGATAAGCTTAAAATACGAGTTATATAGCATCCACACGTCACTCACACAAATTCTAATTTGGTATATGAAACATCAAAAATATTTTATTTTATATGCCGAATTCTGCCTAGTTCACTTACAACGATACCCTTTTTGAGCTAACTTTGCTAATTACCCACCCAGATATAAAGCAGTATTGAGGTCCACATTACCAGGAGGTCGGTAGTTTCAATCAGTTTTAACTGGATACTTTTTGATAGCGGTCATAACAAGTAAGTGACGATTAAGTTTGAAACAAACCTAAAAAATATCTCAAAATCGCGGATATTTGGAGGTCTCAGTTTCCGTATCGGGTTGTCTCAGATTAGACTTCTACCTTCACTACCAGCATCTCACATAGAATATAGGTGATTTATGACTTGTGGATGATATTCGAAGAACACATAATCTGTGTGAAATTGTAAGAGACTGACTATTTAGTATTGCAGTATGGTTTTTAATGGACCGATATCATAGGGTACTGTTCATTATTTTAATTATTGACGATTGTGCAACTACTCTGACTCTGAGCATGAGAATAATGGTTGGAGCATTTCAAGAACAGAGTCATTCGGGAGGGGGTTAATTTATACTAAAAGGTCTGTGGGGGTCAACGACACATTTCTTGCATTATTCTCGAAACTACACCCAGTACGTCGCATCAAATTGTTGAAGGTGCTTCACTGGCGATATAATCCGAATGAAAAATAAATGAACGTAACGAACATTGTTTAGTCTTATTATACATCATACACAATAGAAGATTCATTTCTCTACTATTTTATGACTTTACAGACAATACAAAACAGTTGCTAGAACTCAATGGTTTTCCTACAGGCTGGTACGATTATGCTACCAGATATGATTTCTGACCATTGGGTGAATTGAAGAAAAGAAAGAGAGAGATCTCCTTTGCTTTGGTGTGCTTTAGTAAGCGATCTGACGTGATATCAATAAAGACTGCACCGTCACTTGGCCCACTATTTTATCAATTTTAGTCAAGCAGTTCCCGTTGAAACCGGGGTTTCTGGAACCACTGGGACCCATTTCTCGGAACAAGAGCTTTATACTGGCCTCATTTGCTACCCTGAGTACAGACACATCTTTGGTATTTCCTTACAGATGCCGTCGTTATGGTGTTGTTGTCATTTCGGAATAAATCAATGCTAGTTATAAAGTCCCGGCCCATCTGAAACTTCAGCAATTTCACTAAAGTCACTAATTCTATTTTCGGAGCTAAGAATCCGGGTTTAATTGGATCGAGGCTTAGGGTATCAGTTGCATGCTTAGAAGAAGTTGTCGTCCTGGAACCACTTCTTCCTCCTTTTCTGTCCCTACACACTGCCCCTAATTATACTCTGCCGGTATACTTCTGCTGATTATACTCCCGGCTAACGACATTCACACTGCCAATTTTAAACCATTTTTTTGGTCCATCCCGATAGAAAACAAGACTTCCGTAGTTATTCACTAAACAAGCTAAATAAGCTTACGAAACTAGCGTACGAATTTGGTTCAATAAATTAGTATACTAAATTGGTTCAATAAATAACTTAATAAATATAACACACTCTGCAATATGGTCTGGTTAATGAGTGTGTATAAAAGACTAGCCACCCCCACCATCAATGAACCATTATTGGATAAACCACCGACCCTAAAGACGCCTCTTGTGATACGCATCCCGTTTGGTCGATTTTGGTTCCCGTTTCTTAACTTCTGTTTGACTTTTCTCCCGTAAAATCCATATCACACTGTGCCAAAGGATTTAATATTCCTGATAATCAACAAATTCTGCCAGCACACCCTTGCAAAAATTCTAAATTTAAACACACCCAAAACGCCAGTAGCCAATTTTTGTTAAGCAATTCCTGGTGCTCATGACGGCTCTTCTACATAACCGGCGTCCACTTTTGGGTAGCGTAACTAATCGGTTGTCGTATGCTGGGTGATTGATCGCCTAGAACTATTCATAAAATCCCCTTAAGCACAGTAAATCTTCGGTGTATCTAAGAGGCCGTGGCCAGAGATTTCACTGCAAATGGTGACCATACTAGCAGTGAAGAAAGGCTCCATTATGACGATCCAGCCATGTGAATGTCATAAGGATGTGATTGGATTGGTATTCACAATTGGAACATTGGCCATTATCTTTATTACTTCATTTTTCATTACTTCATTTTCGTTATTTAATTTCTTCATTTTTCAGTTCTTCATTTTTCAATTCTTCATTTCAGAATAGTTCAAATGACTCCTGACTAAACAATCCGGTTTATTCCAAAAATCAATTCTACTAGTAAAATTTTCATTTCTTCAACTCCATCTTCTTTTGGCTCCTTTTGTAGATCTTACTAATCGGTGCTATTTCTCTACAATTATACACTTGGCTGAACGTTAACGATTCAATTTTTGAACCCAAACCAACTCCACCAGTACCAATGCCAAATATGATATTTGCCTCTAAGATAATTTAGTATTTTAGTAACATTAGTTCTTATAGATCTCCGTATTTGTCCCTCACTATTAAATATTCAGTCTCACTAGAGTCTCGCTAAATTCCACCAATATCTCACAAATCCACTGATAGTCTCACTAAGTCCCGAACGAAAGTCTCGCTAATTTCTCACAAATCCACTGATTGTTTCGCTAAAGTCTCTCACTAAAGTCTCCCAAATCAACCGATACTCTCGCTAAAGGTGATACCTCTTACCACCTTCACCAACCGTTCACCCGTTAATTTGCACACCCTTCATCATCCTAGACAACACTTACAGTTCTTGACAGTCCTCAGCAGCCTATAATCAAACAGCCGCCACTTCTTTTCACTTCCTTTCACTCCAAGCCCTTGAGTCTCTCTCAGTCTCGCTATCCCACTTTAGCCCATGATCAACTTCACCGGACTGTCCAAGAAACGGACCGTCAACCTCGGTAACCGCCGGCCCCTCACCAACTACCTCGAACAATCCCGTCTACAACGTCTCGAGCGAGAGGAACTGCGCAACAAGGAAAAGGCTGCAATTGTGCTTCAGGCCGCCATCAGACGCCATTTCTATTTGTCCCAACAGGCACAGCTGTGGCACCAATCATGGTACGAATGCTCCAATTGGGCCCACCAGTTCCGCTTCTTGTCTCGCTGGATCTTTCCCAAGCAACCGATGGTCGCCACCGCCACCGACCTATCCCTCCTCCAAGGTCTTTTACAAAACAAAGCCGACTCCCTACAAGCTTCTACAGCTCTCCTGGCATTGGTGCTGATGGTACCGCTCTGCTCCCGTTGGAATGGCTCCGAGGACGATTTGGCGACAGTGGTACTGTTGGTGGTTCAGTGTATGGAATTAGCCTTGGATATTCTCCAAAACACAACGAACCAATCCACACCGGTGGAATTGGCAAACTCTCTCAATTCATTTACCACCTCTCTCTCTCAAGGACTTCTGGACCTCGTCAACATCCTCGGGTTCCTGGCCCCTATCTCCCGTTTGGTGGCCCTGGTGCTTCGTATCAACCATCTCCAGCCATTGCCCAACTTCATTCAGTTTTTCACCATCCCCGGCATTTTTGCATCCATCCAATTGGACACCTCCACTATCACATTTTCTTGGGCTGAATTGCACACGCTTACACCACTCTCCTTGGTCCACCTAATCACAAATTACCTCGACCTTCATGGAAATTCCCCATTCTCCGACCATGACTATACTACCATTGCCTCCATTTTCGAACATGTCAACTTTGCAATCTACCTGGAAACTTCCTCCGAAGAACCCCAAGAAAATGGCATCCTCGTTCCACAATCGTCACTCGATTCTATTAGCTCATTATACTCAGCTGGATTTATAAATGGGCTCATTTCCCACTTCATCACTCAAGTTCAAAACTCCCATGTTGCTATAAAAATCGTGGCGGCTCTATTTATATTATACCCTAAGTTTCAATCCAAATTGAGTATGTGGATCACCATCACCCCAGGAGCTTTCAAATGGTTCTATGATGACCTCAAAAACTATCCTATTTATCATTCCATTCAACAGGTACGTGAAAATGGTAATGACTACTTGAAATTGGAAAAGTTACGTCAATTGATTAAGAGCGAACTGACAGCTACCACAGTAAACTTTTGGAAATCGGTTTATTCTTTTGAGGAGCTTTACTCGTTCTGGCTCATAGTCTCGAACGATTTGGAAAGTTTTCAAGATGACAAGCTTAATCTTCAAGAAGCTTACGAATTTTTAAAGTTCTTGAGAAATTTGTGTTTAACCCTCATTTTTATTCCAAAGGAAAATGAATCTGAACTCTCTTCAATAACAGTTGATTTGAAATCGATCCTGATTGGATTATTAAATCAATTGTATTTGAAAAATTTACGGTTGAGATTTTTACCTGAAGATTTCTGGACTCCAATTGAGCTAACTTTCAATGTTGATTCCTTGATTCAGATTATGGTTCAGGAGGAACAAGCCTTAATAGATGAGGATGAAGATATGGAAGACGTTAATGTAGGGCGAACAAGGCGAAGTGTTTCTTTCAATCTTGGCCAAGAACCCACCAGTGCATTTCAATCGGAACTTAGTTTTTCAAAATCGTCAAGATTACCCTCTGAGCTTGTTTCTAAGTCCCAAATCCTCAAGTCCGTACCATTTTTTATTCCGTTCAAGGACAGAGTCAAAATTTTCCAGACTCTTGTTGAACTAGATAAACAAAACCTTCAACCTAATTCCCAATTTTTCTTTGCTACAAATGACAAAATAGAAGCTGATATAAGGAGAGAGTTTTTGGTCGAAGATGCCTTCAAAGCTTTTCATAAAGTTGGATCAAATTTCAAAAATAGAATCCAGGTTCAATTTTACAATGAATACGGTGGTCAGGAAGCAGGTATAGATGGAGGAGGAATTACCAAGGAATTTTTGACTAGTGTAGCTAAAGAGGGTTTTAGTCCCAGTTATGAATTGGGATTATTTAAAGAAACAAGTGAACACGAAATCTATCCTAATGATGAGATTTGTCTTAAATTATCCAAGAAAATTGATGTGGAAGAACAACATAAAAAATTACAATACCTCAAGTTTTTAGGAAAAATTATCGGCAAATGTTTCTATGAAAATGTTTTAATAGACTTATCATTTGCACCATTTTTCCTCAATAAATGGTGTAATGATAATATGAAAAATTCAATCAATGATCTCAATTCCTTGGATACAGAATTATTCAAGAACTTGATGAAACTTGAAAAAATGACAGAAGAAGAAATCTCCGGTCTCGATTTGAATTTTACTGTGAATGAAAATTTGAATGGGGAAAGTTTTGTATTTGATATTATCAAAGACGGAGAATCACAACTGGTAACCGAAAACAATAAACTTAATTATATTCATCAAATTTCCAATTTTAAATTAAACTCATCGTTATACATCCAGACCAAATATTTCATAGAAGGGTTAGAAACGATCATTTCCCCTAACTGGTTGAAAATGTTTGACTCGTTTGAGCTCCAAATGTTGATATCTGGAGGTAAAAATGATGTGAACATTCAAGACTGGAAAGATAATGTCGAGTATGGAGGATACTTTGATGATGATTTGACCATCCGGTTGTTTTGGGAGGTTATTGGAGAAATGGAACCTGAAGAAAGATTCAAGTTGATCAAATTTGTTACATCAGTCAGCAGGGCTCCATTATTGGGATTTGGAACGTTATCTCCCAAATTTGGTATACGAAATTCGGGGAGAGATATCACCAGGCTTCCTACGGCTTCTACATGTGTCAACCTATTAAAATTGCCTGATTATCAGGATAAGAAGGTTATCAAGGAAAAACTATTGTACGCCATCAATGAGGACGCCAGATTTGACTTGTCATGATGATTCTTCCATGATGGTACATGATGCTCATAAGCAAATACTCAGACTGATGTAACATTCTAGCCATATATAGAATAATTGATAATTGGTACCATTCCATATATCCCCCATCATTGCCATTATCAGCTATTCTAACACCATAATATTCGCATCAGTTACAGCAAAAAGCAAGTGGTTTCAAGGTAAGTTTCTTTATTAAACAATAAATATATAAAAAATAGAAATGAAAGGAATTGTCTATAATGACCTGTAAATGGAGGATGGGGTTATAGTGACCATTTGAGCCGTTGTGAAACTGACTCTACACTTCTAACAATATCCATTTATTAATTTCCAATACGATGATCTCTCGATTTATCTGTCTGGCCATATGGCACACTTTAACTAGGTTACATTTCTTGGGTCTTTTCCGGGGACTTTTTTTTGGATTTTTGGCCCATGGCCACCTCCAGTTCTGTTACAACGTTGAGAACTGATCCATTTAGGCTCTTGCCTTTCTCTTGTTCTTCAAGACCACCTTTTGCTTAACTTCTTCGGCTTCACTTTCACTTTCCATCTCCTCATCTTCACTCATCATGTCTTCAGATGCAATTTCTTCTTCTTCTTCTTCCATGGCAGCTTCTCTAGCAGCCTTTCTTTCAGCCTTCAATCTCAACTCGACTTCTCTCATTCTCAACAACTCGGGGTTGTCTTCAACCAACTTTCTGTCTGCAGCCAACTTCTTTTCGGTATTACCTCTCATTCTATTCTTGTAGAAAGCTCTTTCTCTCTTTTGTCTGATTTCTTCCACTCTACCCATGGCCTTCAAGGTGGTGGCCACCAAGTCACGGTTGTACCTCACCGGCACGTTTCTTCTGGAAGCAAAAGTCAAGGTGGAGTCCACCACAAGTTCCTTACCAGCAGCCTTTCTGAACGCTTTGGTCCATCTCAACTTACGTGGGTTACGACGTTGTTTGAAGGCGTGGTGACATTTGGAACGACAGAAACGGAACTCCTTGGCGTCGTTTCTGACGAACATGATTCCGTGCAACGGATACACGGGCGATGAGCAGAAATGGCATTGGTAGACTCTCATTGTAGTGGTGGATAGTTTTAAATTTGAGATAATTTTTCGTGAGGATGAGATGAGCTGGTAGCGCAGGCTGATGTGGAGGAATCAGAATAAAAAGAAAACTGATGGGGTATATAATTACGGCTAAATACGAGAGTGGAATGGTATGGATCAGAATGGCATAAGGGACACCGGTTTATCTTATGGGCAATAGGTGAGAAATTTGGTGAATTTGGTGTATTTGGTGTATTTGGTGAATTTGGTGAATTTAGTGAGAATCGGGTTGATCCTACCTGCGAATTAGTTGATGGAGATGAGTGTGACAATGTGAACTTGATGAAGTTTTGAGACGTGGAGTAAGAATTGAAGATAAAGAAGATCAACCTATAATTACAGATCATTGATTTAATTAAAGACGATTGCTTTATTAATTGTCATTGGCTTAATTATGAATTATTGATTATTTCAATAGAGTAGATAAGAGCATTGGTACGCATTGGTACGCATTGGTACGCATTGGTACAGCTGCTAGGATGAGAAAACTAATAAGAGTTAATTATCCATAGACATTTTACAGTTGATAGTACGTCTGTTTTGCTGTAATGATATTTAGGACATTGCAATGGTTGAATACTACCAAGCTGATCAATGAAGTTGGAGGGCAAAAGCGTAATTTTTATAGAATTTGCCATAATTTTGAATAATAAATGGGTAGAAAAAAGGTGGAAAAGATAATGTGAAAAATGTATGAAGGGAGATATTCCCATTTTATTGAGGGCTGTAGCGTAAACGATTTAAACTGAACCCGTCTATCATCGATATCCCGTTCATAACTCTTTTTCTCTACTTTTTTCTACATTTTTCTCTTCTTTTTCTCTTCTTTTTCTACTCTTTTTCTCTTCCAGTAATTCACTTCGCAAATTAACCACAATACTCCCTTTTGATCCTCACTCATTTCTGTCTTTTTGACTAATTTTTTCATAGAAAAACCGTTGTTTCAAAGATCCAAACAGCTTCTGAAACATCCATACCTCTCAAGCGTAACCTTCCCCGTAATAAGCAAACACTCCAACCCCGAATACTTTTCAGTTGACTCAAACTCTCACATTTTCAGGTTTTCTCGCGGCCACTTACATAATTTCAAAATTTTACAACTGTTCATCAATGGAAGTCCCAACCTTACCCATCCCCGGAGAGTCCCAAGCTCCCCAACAGTACACTGGCCACCTCCAGAAAAAGCCGGCTCCTCCCGGCTCTGCGGAATATTACTTCAACGAAGCCACCGACTGGATGGGAAACCATCCATGGCTTACGGGAGCTGGAGCCTTTGGATTGGCCTACTTTGCCGCTGGATTTGTTAAATCTAAGCAGCCCGGGATTAATGGAAAGGCATTCGTGAAGGGACCTTTCGGTCAAAAAATGACTGCCAGAGAGGCCTTGCAAGTGTTGAACTTGAAGGAGACAAACTTGTCGCAGATGAAGTTGAAGGAACAGCACCGTAAGTTGATGATGGCAAACCATCCAGATAAGGGCGGATCATCATACTTGGCCACCAAGGTGAACGAGGCCAAGGACTTTTTGGAAAAGAGAGGAGGAATGAAGAAGAAGTGAAGTATTGAATAGAATGAACCACTGATGATTCTGAAAAATAATCAAGCTACAGAAGATCAAGTTAAACGGAGCACCGAGCAGCAAGGACTCAAATGAATAAATGAACAAGAATCAAAAAAATTAATTGTGAACAGGTGAAATCAAGTTTTTGAGATATTTGACTAGCTCAGAATTTGAACTACTGGAAATGGATGAAATTCAACTATGTTGATTTCAATTGAGTTCCTAAACACGGAGAAGTAGGCTTGAACCAAACAAAAAAGATCTAAGATCTACCGAATAAACCATCAGTAAATATCGTGTATATAGTAATCGATGATGAGCAAGTACCAAATGTAACACGATGGGCCAAGCCATCGGGACAAATGTCGTTGTCAGCCGTAGCATAGCCGTGATTTACAAAGACTTCCGCAGTCATGTCTCAGTCATGTCTTCCTGCGCCACTATAGCAGAATGCTAAGCAAGAGTAATTTTAGCAGTGGCCAACACTACTTGGCAATATTCACCTTGTACACATCACCGCAACTGGTACACGTATCACTGTTTAACGGTACTAATTATAGCTCAGAGTTACGGAATCACCACGCTAAGAATTGCTTTCAGTAATTAACCACGCTAAGAATTGCTCACAGTAATTAACCATGTTAAGAAGTATTCACAGTAAATTAACCATGCTAAGAATTCTCACAGTAAACTACCAAGCCAAGTATCCCTTCCCGTAGACTGACTATGACATTCACCAGTGGCCCGTACTCTTCTCGCTATAAACTACACTGCCTACAACATTAAATAACTAAACAAACTCTCCAATACAGTGAAAAAAAAATTAAAAAAAGATTCACAGTTTCCGCTCAACGATTTATCATCAACGGAAATCTCCAATTTGCTCCAGTCTTGACGCTTCTAAGCCTTCCAAAAACCACCGCCATTTCTCATTTGATCCTTCAATCTCGTTCTAAATTTTACTTAACGAATTTTTCACCTAACGAATTTTTCACCTAACGAATTTAAAATTTTTTCTCCTAACGAATATCTTCACATATCTCTGCATCCTATCACCTCTGTCTCTCCCATGATGTTTCACCCTACGCCCAGCGACATATCGTTGTCCCGACATTCCCGTGATCGAGGTCGTGGCACGCACAACAAGCTTAGCACAACCCACACCCATTCCTCTCATTCCACAACAACTCCTTTACCCAATCAGCCGTGGTGCTTCTTTCACGACCCCGTTGTAGCAAATCCGTCAGCTCCACAACTCTCCCCACATCCTCGTGAAAAGCCCGCTTCAAAAGGCCCAATTCTCGCCAACTAGCCCTTCCCTACTGGCCAACTTATTCTGATTCCATTCCAACACCGATTGGAGCAATCAAAGCCGAATCAGACCCATCCACGTCACCCAGTGGACTCACCCTTTCGAATTTGCTTTGTCATCCTTGCCCATTTGATCCAATTCCTTCGGATCCAGTGTTGCCATAAATAACTTTGATCCATGACAACATACGAAAAGATAGTCAAAGGGGCCACCAAAGTCAAGGTGGCTGCCCCCAAGCCCAAGTACATCGAACCCATTCTTATGGCAACATCCATTGACCACACTGTGGCCTCCGAAAACCTCGGCACCATCATGCGTACCTTGAGGGTCAGACTTCAAGACAGTTCGTGGTCCGTAGTGTACAAATCGTTGATCGTGCTTCATGTGATGATTAGAGAGGGAGATCGTGATGTTGCGCTTCTGTACTTGGCCAAAGATGGCCACGGAATGCTCAATCTCTCGACTCTGAACATCTCCAAAGCTCACAACTTCAACTCTGACGTTCGATTCCTTCTTAAGTACTCCAAGTATTTGCACACCCGAGTAAAGCAGTTCGAACAAACGGGAATTGACTACGTACGAGATGAACGGTCCAGTAATAGCACCAGCCAAGCTGGTGGCAGATTGAGAGAATTGTCTATTGATAAGGGCTTACTTCGTGAATCCGAAAGTGTCCAGAAACAAATCGATGCCTTACTCAAGAATAATTTCATGGAAAACGAAATTAATAATGACATTGTGTTGACTGCATTTAGATTATTGGTCAATGACTTGTTAGCCTTATTTCAAGAATTGAATGAAGGTGTGATCAATCTTTTAGAACACTACTTTGAGATGTCTCGTGTTGATGCCACAAGGGCGTTGAAAATCTATAAAAAATTCGTCGACCAAACCAAATACGTCATTGATTATTTGAGAGTTGCCAAACATTTAGAATACGCTACAAAATTGCATGTTCCTACCATCAAACATGCACCAACTGCATTAACCTCTTCATTGGAAGAATACTTGGATGATCCAAACTTCGAAGCGAATAGACAACAATATTTGACTGAGAAATTGGGTAAAGATGGAGCTAATAAATCCAATCCAATCACTTCACAACACCAACAACTGCAATTGCAACAATCTCAACAGCAATCTCAACAATACCAACAACCTCAACAACCTCAACAATTCTCAGCCCCAGCAGAACAACAAACGCCTGATGAATTGCAAAGACGTAACACTTTATTGGTTCAACAATCCACCTTCAATCCTTGGGGAACCAACTTAGGACAACAAGCCCAAGTGATTCAACCTTACCAGCCTGTTACGGTCCAACCAACCAACTATCAAGGAGAAACCTCCGTGTATCAACAACAACAACAGCTTTTACAACAGCAGCAATTGCAACAACAGCAGCAATTGCAACAACAACAATTACAACAGCAACAATTGCAACAACAACAGCTACAACAACAGCAGTTGCAACAGCAACAGGAACAACCGCAACAACAGACAGCATTCACGGGACAGTCCCAATTCCAGAGTCCCAATCCACTTCAAAATGCGTTTACTGGAGCTGGTTTTGGTGGATATGGTCCTCAAAATGGACAGCTTCAACCTCAAACAACTAATCCCTTTTTGCAACAAAATCAGACCGGTCAACAAGCAATTTCACAGCAACCTACTCAAAACTTTCAACAACCTCAACAACAGCATACCGGATTTTCGAGATCAGAAAGCAATCCATTTTCGAAATTGACTTCGAGCTTGACCGGTCAACCAATAGATCAAGACAGCCCAGGATCAAATCCATTCGGAAATACCAGGTTCTCCAGTAATAGTAACACTACAGCTTTATCGTTCAATAAGGGTGATAATAATACTACCCAAATCAAGGCCAACGCTACCGGTAATAATCCATTCAAGCTTTCACAAACCACGACTAATTTGTTTAATAATGTGGCCAGTCAACAGCAACCAGAACAATTAAAGCCCCAGCCAACTGCTGGAGGATTAGAGAACCTACAAACCATTCCTGTCTTCCCAGAAACCCAAAGTGAAGCACAAAAGCAATACTATTTGAATAATGCTAACTTAGGTCTCCAACAAGCCCATACTGGCCAATTCCAAAATCAAACTGGCCAATTCCAGGGACAACCCAATCAGTTCCAGAATCCAACAGGACAATTCCAGGGACAATTCCAGGGACAATTCCAGGGACAAAATGGCCAGTTGCAGGGACAACAGACCGGACAGTTCCCTCAACAAGTCAACCAGTTTACTCAGCAAACAGGCCAATTTCAACAAAATGGTAATTTCCAACAGCCATACCAACCTCAATTTCCTCAACAATTTCCCCAAGCTCAGCCATTGGCTCACGGCACATACGACGGTCCAAGTCTTATTTGATGCTTCTTTTTTTCATTTCAAAATTATGTCTGTCTAGCATTTCTAGTTTGTTCAAATCCGTAGCTTAATATAAGTTAATTCAGTGTTATATGAGTGATCAGATAAGGTTAAGATCTTGTCCTGTATACTTCACGGTCGGAGTCTTTTGTAAGTCCCATCAAAGTGATGGTGACATCCATTCAGGATACCGCTAACTTAACTCGTTACAGTATGTGTTTAAGAGTGTGAAAGTGATTTGTAGCCCGAATCTCTTCGTCTGATATCGGTGCTACCCGTATATATGCTTGACAACCGTTTTAGGGGAGTTCGCTCACGGCCAGCGTCCATGGCTACAAATCCACGTCACCAATTTTGAAGACTTGTAGGCTTAAACTCGATCAGTCCGGATAGATTCGGGCTTGGTACACTACTGTGACTGATTTTTATTTAGGAGGCTTTGTCAAGTGTCACTTAATTTTGCAACCAATAAAGATGCTAAAAATAGCATCATATACACTTTATTTTAGTTCCCACAACTTATTCTTGAGTATGTTTATTCCATTTCAGATGTAGATAACTCCGTCAAGTCATGTACTGACCCCGAAAGTGAAGCCTTGTGATTGAGGACATTTCCATCCTTTACAGCAATCTGTTACCTTTTTAAGATCTTAAATGGCACAAGCTCTCTGGTAGTTCTAATCGTTTGTTAGCAGTAATCACTCATTTAGCCTGAATAATGAATCTCTTCAATATAAGCAAATTGCCAGAAGATCACTCTTCACTACAGAAAAATTGTCTAAACTTCATATTGAAACACTATAGAATATCATACAAGAACTAAATCAAATGCAAAGTGCCCTACAAGAGCGAGTAACCAACCAAACATAATGCAGCCACTAACGCATTCCATGTGGTGGTACCGGCCATGTTTTGGGACGACGTGACTGAAGCAGCTGTTGATGAAGGAGAGTGGGATTCGGAAGATGGGGAGCCGGTGGTGCTGGTAACCAATCCGGTAGAAATAAAAATAGAGGAAGGGCCCTTTTGAGCAGCAGAGGATAATGTGGATAATTCTGGACCGGAAGATGCAGTAGTGTGTTCTGGAGCAGAAGATGCCGTGATGGAATGAGGGGCAGAATGTGCTGCCGATGAAGATGCAGAAGTGGAAACAGTAGTAGATGCTGCAACCGAGCTCGAATGAATAGTAGAAGCACTAGAAGTGGAAGAACTAGAGCTGGAACTAGAAGAGCTGGAGCTAGTAGCAGTAGTACTGAGAGCACTGGATGAAATAGAGCTGGATGAGCTGGATGAGCTAGAGCTGGATGAGCTAGAGCTAGATGAGCTGGAGCTAGATGAGCTAGAGCTAGATGAGATGGAACTAGATGAGCTGGAGCTAGATGAGCTGGAGCTAGATGAGCTGGAGCTTACAGAGGTTGAAGAGCTGGAGCTGATGCTGACGGCGGAGGCGCTATCTTTTGGTTGGGTGTTGGCATTTCCTATTCTTCCATTAACCTCACCGCCTTTAGCAGAAATTGAGGACCAAGTACCAGAATGACCTTGGTAGGAGTATTCAGAACCTGATGAGTAATCGTTAACGATCAACTTGTTAATGCTCATAGTGAAAGGAGCTTTACTGTAATCAGTAGCACCTCCGGCCCATTCGATAGTACCTGGAGCATTGTCTGGATCACCACCAGCCCAAATACCTGCAAAAAGTTGCATAGGGGTTTGAGGGAATCCTTGAGGATTATCGGGAGTCAAAGTTCTGAGCAAAGCACCGTCAAACCACCATTGGACGTAATCCTTGGTCCAGTCAACAGTATAATTATGGAAGTCGGCTTGAGGAGAGGGTATATTATGGTATTCGCCTCTATCGTAAGTAGCGGTATTTCCCTTAGAAAACCAATTACTTTGGAATTGAGTAGTATCACCTCCTAAGAATTCGATATCAATTTCGTCTAAATCATCCGATTGCAAATAAAAAGACGAAACGATACCAGTACCGGGAGCAGCCTTAAGATGGACTTCAACTCTTCCAAACATGATGTAAAAGTCAGATTTCAAGGAAGGGTTATCTAATCTTTTTGCTAAGGTCAAGTCCAATCCCAGTGGAGTGAAAGAAACTTTATCTGGGGTAGCCATGATAGAAAAACCGTCTGGTTTGGAGGTGAAGGACTCCGAGATGTCTGAGCCCAAGGCAGGGTCAGCGGGACAAGAAGAGGTGAGCGGGTTGCATGAAGCGGCCATAGCAGATCCAGCCAAGGCAATGGTGATCAAAGTCTTTAACATTTTGAACAGGGGAGCGTGTGACGAGGTTGATAACAACTGAAAGCAAAATAGCGGGTGAAATCAGACGTAGAGGTCTTGATGAAATGAACAGATAGTTGATCAAGAAGAAGTGCCTCTAATAAATGCAAAGTCGATAAAGTTCAGAACTGAGAATTTGGACAAATGTTAATAAGGCAAATGGTAGGTAGACAACTGATCTCTGATAACTAATGCAATTGAATGGCAGATAAATCAAGTAGGAATGGGAATTGATCGCGTCTGGATGTGGAGAAGCGAGAGAAGTCAGGGGTCAAGGTGCTTGTAGAGCTTGATGGTCCATAATGTGGAGATGTTGGTGTTCTTATATAGCGTGGTGGGAGTGATTTGGTGTCCGCAGCCATCCCTTCCAATTTACAACCATTTTAAATTTAGACACAAATAATAATACGAATTTTAGCGAGCATGGGTATATGTAGACGCGTATGCCGCCCGATTGTTTGTGAATTTACTAAGGAATGGTCATTGTTCGCTAGGAACTTAAACAATTGTCTGCTGGTCTGGAGCCAAATCGGGCCAGGGTTCACCCCGAGGAACAGGTTGGTAGTCTAATACTAGTGTGTTACCATTCGTCTATCGGTTATCATAAGGCGCCGAGGTGCGTGATTTAGCGCGTCCTGATAAAAATAAACTGGGCTAAGTAGGGTCATCAATATGCACAGACACCGCTCAAAAGACGCCAGAAATGCCAGAAGCGTGTCCCTCGGCATACCTGACATAAATCCAATGGGCCCGTACTGGGGTCTCTAAAACAGACTTGTCTCACATCGACTTAGGCAGTTCTAGCTCGGTGATCCAGATCGGCCCATCGGGCACGTGATATTTCCACCTGCGTCCAATCTACGACTAGCCAGCCCCCGTTTCAGAAATCATCAGTAGCGAGTTGGTGTCGTGGCAACGCAGGCTGGGCACAGATCGATGAGGTATACTTGCTGGCTAGTAGCATAGTAGATGATGCGGTGCAGTTCGGAGAAGACGCAGGTAAATGGGACGATAAGGAATAAGGGTGCACCCATAAGGAGGTGGTCTAACAAAGGGTTGGACCGGAAGTAGAAAGCGCTATTCTAATTACAGACAAGCTACCCGGTCCGAGGAGCTACTCAATCCGAGCCATTGGTTGTAGTTGATGCTAAGTATAGTCACAACGGCAAAGAGCTGAGACTGTGGTCTACATTGGTGTCTGAATTGTGTCTGAATCGTGTCTGAATTCTGTCTGATCTGACCTGCTTGTGCCTGAGCGTAATCTGATCCGAGGCGCTTCCACACTGCATTAGTCTGGGGAAATCGTCAGGACAACTGACGTCGCTGGCTAGTTCTAAAGAGATAACCTTAAACTCTCGGTAAGAGAAGATTAGAGAGACGACACTGGAGGTCATGGATACGTTTGAACCATTTGGCTTATGAATAATATGAGTGGTGAACCGTTCCATTGGATCCACATTAATATGCTACCATATTTTACTGGTCTAACCGATACACTGTTGATCCGATAAAGTCACTAAAAGAGTCACACTCCCTCTACTAGCTCTATTTTAGATCTACTGGGGTAGATAAGCGTTGGCATATTTGTAAGTGGCTGGTAAATGTCTGGAATAGGAAGTAACTCAATGAGTGATCTGGATCACATCACCGTGATTGATTCGATGATCTGTTTCACCATAATGTCTGCCAAGAACATTTCGTTGCATTGAACGACAATAACGTTTCGTTAAGTAGACCAATCGCGCAGAGAGGAAACCATGTTGCTGTTGAATAATCATAAGCACTTCGCCTCAAAATCACACTATTCTACCATTTCAAACATCCGTAAGTTCGAGAGGACAATTAATAAGGCACTGATTTCTACTTAGCTCAACCAGTATCCCCTACGTCCATTGAACAAAATAAAAATCAGCAAGGAAGAGCGTTCTCAACTTGATGCCACTAAGTATACGGTATAATCCACGGTCAATTGATTAATTTTTTAGTTTCAAGTACAAGAGTTTACATCCACTGTCTAATTTTCGTTTATATTGTCGTTAAATCACTAGAGAAATTGAATTGACCCTGACACTCGCCATTTTAAATTCACGTCTAGCTCAACTGTACTTGAATATACTTAAATATCACCTCTCATTTCTACATGGTCGCTACTGCCATTGCCATAACTCCTTGTCGTACCCTTCGGTGACTTCCTGATCCTCTCCGAACTCCTGCTGCCACTTCGTGAATCCTCCCTCTAAAACCCACACTTGCAACCCCTCCAATGCCAGCTTCTCGGACTCACTACCCTCATCGAGGGCCCTGATGAACTTGAGGGCCGCCGAAGGGCCTCGCTGTTGTGACAACGCGCAGTGGAACACCACGTCACCCACCTTTTCTGCCACAAGTCTCTCTCTGATCTCTGGCAACCTGGCCACATAGTCGCTGGAAGGATAGTGCCATCCACCCCTGATGTGGCCTCCGATATAGTCGCTATCACGGACATCGATGACCGTGAACTTGCCGCTGGGTGATGCCGTCCGGAACCATGCCCGGAGCTGCCCGGGACTGATGAACTTGAGGTCGCTGAAACTGACCATGGTTGTGTTGGTAGAGCTTTCTCACGTGTGGTGATTATCGCACTGTTGGGCACAACATTCACATGCGAATATAAGCTGCCATCGCTGTCAACATTTCAAACCTGTCACCAATGTCACCGAAATTTACCACAAGAAAACGGACAATTTTAGTAAAGCGTGCCACTAAGTGTTTGATGAGTGAGTATACCCCAAATTGAATTTCAGCAAATTTTTCTACACTTTTATTGACCAATTCACCATACTCACACCGTAACATGAACCTCACTTTACCAGGTAATTAAATTGTACTGGTATAGAAAAATTTACTGATCAGGTGTCCCTGGAAATTGGCCTATCGGTCAACAGACAGAATTTATCAGTGTAATTATTAGAAAGGAAATATGAGAACAATTTAGCAATTAGAGAGTACAATTTAACATCGAAGTCCGCTCCTAATTCTCAGACCTATTTGTGCGACAAACACAAGTATAAGGAGGAGTTCCAGTAGAACAGCTTAAATCTGCTTTTTATGGCTTGGATTCAACGGATAAATGGTATCCATCAACCCAAGCCCTAGGGTATTCCCTGTCTTAATACCATCTAATGATTGGCAAGAAAATTTACAATATCAATGCCTTTAGCTCTTCGTTGCCTTGAATTGTCACTGAAATTTTGTGTTTGCTGGTTGTTATTTTCACATTCACTTGGCTCCTGGAAACTCTAAGTTGTAGAAAGTCGCATCCTCTGGCAATAGGTAGCTCATTGGACTCTACAAGACCTGCTATACTGATTGATATACTATCAAACGATAACTCACCTAGGTTTTGAAACTTGTAAATTTGCATTGTAACGGTGATGAGTCACCACAGACCATCGTGGGACACCACGTTTATGCATTGCTACCACACTCTACTATAATTTTACTCTCATTTGACTTTGTTCCCACTCATTTGTTTACCCCAACCATCCCCCATTCTCATAGTCTCACTTTTTCACGAGGGATCGCAATTGTACCCTACACTAAACATTTTCAGCCCATTGATGGAGTAATGACAGGAACCGAAGACAAATCGTTGACCAGAACCATCTCTGTGGAGGCCATTGCGCCCAAGCTCACATCATTGTTCAAGCGTAAGAGAAAGAGAAGTGATGACTCCAATCAGTCCACCCCTGCCCCATCCGGGTCAGAATCAGAAGAAGAAGAACCTTCCAAGAAGCGAAGAATAATCAAAACAAAGGAACAAATCGAGTTTGAGGCCAATGAGCTTAAGCTTGATCAGGAATTGCCTGAAGAGTTGCGCAAATTTAGGCCCAAAGGTTTCAAATTCAATATTCCCCCTACCGATCGACCCATTAGAATCTATGCTGATGGTGTGTTTGATTTGTTTCATTTGGGACATATGAAGCAATTGGAACAGGCCAAGAAGTCGTTTGAAAACGTTGAATTGGTATGCGGTGTACCCTCAGACTTAGAAACCCATAAACGTAAGGGGTTGACAGTGTTGACCGATCAACAAAGAATCGACACCTTGAAACACTGTAAATGGGTTGACGAGGTTATTCCCAATGCTCCGTGGTGCGTGACTACTGATTTCCTTTTGGAACATCGCCTCGACTATGTGGCCCATGATGACTTACCATACGCTTCAACTGATTCTGATGATATCTACAAGCCGATTAAGGAACAGGGGATGTTTTTGACCACCCAAAGAACTGAAGGTATCTCTACCTCTGATATCATCACCAAGATTATCCGCGATTATGATAAATACTTGATGAGAAACTTTGCTCGTGGTGCCACAAGAAAGGAATTGAATGTTAGTTGGTTAAAGAAGAATGAGTTAGAATTCAAGAAACATATCAACGACTTTAGAAGTTACTGGAAAAAGAACCAAGCTAATCTCAACAATGTTTCCAAGGATCTTTATTTCGAAGTTAGAGAGTATATGAGAGGAAAGAAATTTGACGTCCTGTCGTTTTTAGAGAACACCAGCACTAGCTCCATAAATAGCGACTCGGAAGATACAAATTCTCGGGTTAGTTCTCCCTTGACTGAATTTGCTTCAAAGTACACTGGAAATGCCAATAAAGAGTTGAATGGAAAATCTTTATTTGCCAACGTCAAAGAGTGGATGAATAAGTCTGTCGACTCGCTTGATGAGGACTCCGTTCATGAAGATGACTTTTCAAAGCATATCCCTAAACCCAAACTCCAGCCCACACGTGAAGATGACGAAACTGTTGACAGTACAAAAGGAGAACCTGAGCCCCAAGTTTCCATAAAGAAAGAAATAAGAGCAACAAAGGTTCCGGTCTCTAGAAGGAAAAAGAAACAATTCTAAACTTTCTCAAAGATAATCTGAACACTTATACTAGAGCTTGTACTGGCTGGTCCTCCTCTAATCTAGCGCAAAAACGTTGCTAGTGGTCAAGAATCATGGTGAACAGAGTCTATATTAATTAATAATCGTGAACAGAGCTGTCTTTCGGACATTTATTATACTACATTTCATATAGCAACTTTATAGCTTAATCGACATTAGCTACTTATTTACAAATATCCACTAAGATCTCTTTTAAATGTTACCTATTGTTTCAGGAGCAGTATATGAGAATAAAAATATCATGAAAGATCAGATGAGAATATGCTCATACCCAGGTATAATTAACCCTCTTGGTGGATGATGGGGGCTTTTAAGCTATATATCCATACCCAAACTGTGTAGAAACCCTTTACAAAACTCAACCACTCCTACTGTCCAGTAGATAGATTTCCAGAGTATTGCAAAGGATAATTCACTCTCAAATTGGTATATTACATTATTAGAGGTATCTCTTTTTGTGTGCAACCTATTCGCCTCATTGGTATTTTGCAGTCGTTTACAGATGCAAAAAAGTGATCTCAACTTAAAAACACGACGACCAATACAAAATAACCATTGAGTGACTGCTGAAGGAGGATACACGGCCTCAGATAGAGTGTCCTTCTAGGCAAGTACCTTGAATCAAGCTCTTCAGAGCAGTCGGTCAGGCTATTGGCGAGCTTCAGGATCTCCAACATGATTACGAGAACCCCCGTCGTCACACGCCAGAGGGTTTCTAATCTCTCTGGATTATTTCATACGAATTGTGCTAAATAACTCCTGTCATCAATTCGATGCTTTACGAGAATCCTATCAATAACAGAGTCGAACCCTTGGGGTTTCTCGGGTATTATTACAATTTTATCACACTATTGCACGTTGGTCCAAGGACCAACAGTGAGAGGGAACAGAAGAAGGATCAGGACTGCTGCTGCTTACTTCCTGGTTAGGCTCTGTTTCCCAACAGAAGCATAAGGTTCATCACTTGGAATACTGTCTTCACCAGAGCTGATTCTCACCTCGGTTTATGACAAAGGAAAGGGGCAAACTTGATGAGTGCCGGGGGGCACTCTGATAGTGGGCTACCACCTTTGATTAAGCTGATAGTGAGGTTACGTATCTGGAAAGGTGGCGAATTGGCTAGGACAAGCAATACTTATGGAAGTGGCTTGAAGCGTTGCAAGAGATGGGGGCATCTCTTGGAGTGTTGGATGGTCATTTTTCAGGGTATTGTTTGGAGCAGCCGTTTGCTCCCAGAAGTAGTATATTCATGATGGTGGCTGAAATGTTTCCGTTGTGCTACGTATTTAGGTATATAGTGTTGTGCTGGTGTATATAGTGATATATATAGTGTTGTATATAGTGCTGTGTTTGGTGTTTATCGTGCTGTATATAGTGCTGTGTTGGTGTATATAGGTAGATATCTTTGCTGATCTGTTGCTGCTTCGTTGATTTTGGTCCCATTTGCCGCTTATTGCTATTTCTTTCTTGCTAACTTTTCTTGCTAACTTTTCTTGCTAACTTTTCTTGCTAACCCTCTTGCTATTCCTTATTTTGCTTTGTTTGCCTCTACCTCTAAAAATCGTTTTTTTTTTTTTTTTGCAGCAATTTTGCTGAATTTTCTGGTGATACTTACTGCTGTTTAACTACAGATGGATTCTTTTTGTTTATAGCAGCTCAATACTACGGAACATTGTTGTTGTAGTTTGCATTCAGTTTCACTGAGGCAAATTTGTCAGAACCACCAATGGTTTTCGTTGTCAAGTGCAAGTGAGAGAAGATATAGTGGAAGTGGGGGAAGCGAGAGATTCTAACGTCGTGGGTACCTTCAGTGTGGACCTTCAGTGTCTTGGGGGCTTTGGAGTTTATTTATTGTTTCGGGAAACATTCGAGGTCTTTAAGGTGGTATCAATAATGGGTGTCCAGGAAGAGAACAGTACTGTGAGAGTGTATCTAAATTTTGGCTTTACTGGGTTAATTTCAGCCTCCCAATGGTGCTTTTAAAATTGTCTGTCTGGGCATTGTATATGAGTTCTGTTGGGCTGCTCGAAGTTCTAGGGTCATTTGCTTGACTTTTCCCTAAATGTCACCAAGCCTTAGACCTTTGTTGACATAGGAGCCAGATTTTAGGGCAATCTTTTCGTGGTACTTGTTCCTTAACTTGACTCTGATTGTGGAAGAGGTAGCAACAGAGGTTTCTCTATCAATTAGTTCCAGTCGAGAGTGACCATAGGCAAGCTGTGGCAATTACTATTCTGAGAAAATCCCAGGCTTGCTCTATCGTGAGTGGTGCACTTCTGTGATATTCTTAGTGGGCTTCGTTATGTTAACTATTGTTGAACTCTATGTGACGAGTTATGTTAACGGTACTAGCTTGCGAGTGAGTTATTGTTGGAGTCACAACTGTTGTCTTACCCTTTCTACATGAGCAAAACTCTATGAATGAGCAAGTTCGTCCATATCTTCCTGGACTCCTCACTAAATGTTTCTAATTTGCGACAGTGAAGCTATGAATTCATAGTTTACTGCCTAAAAATTGGAGACCAGCCACTCTAAGACTTGGAACATGCCCCGTAACAATATGTTGACGAGGAAGATTACTGGAATAACCTTTTGAAGATTGGAGTAAATCCGTTAGGCGCTGGTCTTGTCGGGCTAGGGCCGCTTAATGTGAGGTGGCCCAATCTGAATTGTCACTCGCCTCGTTAAATGACTGGGTTTTATTACAATTACCCCGTAAAAACCATTGGTGGGGACAGGCTAATCGATTTTGTTTATGTGGTGGTGAGTGGCTGCAAATTCTTTCCTGTGCGGAAGTGAACACCTATACTCAGTGGATTGACTGGCGAAAGCGACCCGTGTGGATATTCGTGGAGGATCTTTGCTTACCGTGACCCAAATAGTGAAGCTAGTGTTGGATGGCCAGACAACTCTCAACCCGGCCAAGGGCAGGCTGTGAGTAAGAGTATCCTTTTTGTTGATCCTTGATTGGAGGTCACCACATAGTGAGTGTGTTATTTGTGAGATCCTGTTAAGAGTATTCATTTGTGGTTATGTTGGGTGTTCGGAGTGGTGGTATGAGGATGAATGGAACTAACCACATCTGAGACTACCCAAACGGCTCAGCTTGTCATCGTCTTGTCTCCATAGCGTTGTGTCGTGGATTTGCCGTCTTCACCACCTAAATGACATTAATCGAATATGTGAAGTATATCAAACTGGGGCTACATATACACTCTCATTGCCCGATGTTGGGTCTACGGGATGAGAGCTGCATTTCTGTTGAACAGGTGGACCCAGTTTAGGCGGCGATATATCAGCCCCGAAATTGCTCACTTTCCAGCTCTTTGGTTCGATAATAACCAACTCGGTTCACCTACGTCTCCTAGGTCTCTCATTGAAACTATTCAACAAATCTTCCATCAAAACCCTTGCTGAGGGGCGAAGCCTTGAGCCACCAAATCTATTCAAGTTTCAAAGAGCTAAAGACACAAGGAGCACAATTTCTTACTATATATATGCTATCCGTAGGGAGTGTTGGATGAAGAAATCAAAGGTTAAAATAGGGTCGTCATATCAGGCTACCCTGATCAAGTGATGCAGTATCGAGCTCAAAAGACCCAAGCTTCAACTTTTTTTTTGTTGACACAGGATTACCAGTAGCGCATTATAGTCACAAGAGTACAGCAAACAATGTACTTCTTGACACTAGAAGTGCATAGTTTATCACCAAAAGTTTAGTTGTTCTCACCATGGACAACAAGGGCTTTAGTATGGGATTTAAATACTTGCTCCATCCGAATGAAGCCTCACATAATTCAACCCCGAGTCTTCCTGGGTCTGGCACCTCAAGGTTTGCGGGAATGGAAAGGCTTCCAGAGTTTTGCAGGGTGGAGTTTGAAACCGAGCAGAATTGGGAACTGCTATTGTAGCAAACAAGTCATACTTGAGTGTATTGCAAACTCAGAGGTACTGTGTTTCACTTCAAAGGGCCAATCCTCAACTGGCCTTAGTGAATTCGTCTCATTTTTTGTCTCACTTTTTTGTTTCGCTTCTTATAAATCGCACGGTCGATTTTTCGCAACCGCCAAGATGGTACAAAAGTCGCTATCACTTTTAGCACAGATAACAAGATAAGTTAAAGCCCAAGTTAATATTTATATATCAAAGAATACACTGGAATACGATAGAAATTCGGGTTTTAATAGTTCAACCATCAAAAACCGCTACCTATCTAGAGTTCTTTTTTATATCGGTGAGGAGCTCCTGTGTTTATTCACAACCTAAAACTAATTTTCTAAATCATCAAAAGGACCATGAACACCAGTATGATCTATTGTCGATAATCAATTCTTGTGTTCGTATGATGGTGGCTGTAGCAGCTCAAAACAAAGTGGTTTCATATCAATGTGTTTTTGTAATGAAATGAAATTGACTAAAGGAAATGACTTTCCTTGTCCACTTGTTCATTAGCATTATCAGTGCTGCTCAAAGACTTAACAATTGGGATTACAAGTAGTCATTAACAAATAAATAAATATAATATTATACTTAGCTAAAATATCCTGAACTTCCCATAATATAACCAGAAAGCTCAAGAAGGGTTGGGGTATCGTTTTTGATACTTTAATTTTTTGTTTTTTAGTTTTTTAATTTTTTAATTTTTTTTTTTTTTTTTTTTTTTTTTTTTTTTTTTTTTTTTTTTTTTTTTTTTTTTTTTAATTTTTTTTGTTTTATCATTTTTTATAACTTTAAATCAATCTTATAAGTGGAAATCATTCAGTCTTTGAAGTTCAATCATCTTCATAAAAGTAATACATCATGATCAACACAAGGTAGCTCGTCCAGACCAACTACCAGGGATGTTAAGCTATCTTTGACTTTGACGCTTATGTTAATAGTTTGTTGCCTGGTTTCATAATGACTACTCCAAACAAAACAACCAAATGTCCATGGTGAGTACTAATCACAATAACGATGCGGGGGGACACCTATTACCATGACGAGCAACCCACAGCCAAGTGGTTATTTCATTCCAAAGCAGCAAATGTTGCAGCTAAGCTTTACTGAAGTTGACCTTCCTCAAGAACGGCTCTGCGGGGCAACAGAAACAATTCAGGAGTTGGTACGAAGACCAAGTTGATACCAAAGAAATCAACCTCGGATAAAGTCGGCCCGTCCAGTCCTATACACCTTCCGGAAGGCTGGCCTGAACTATTTTTTTTTTTTATTTTGGCTTCGACTCTCCTTTCTTTGGCATCTATACATCTTGACCTTCTCAACTTCAGCTCAACCTGACCACAACAACCATCATAATACCAGGAAACCAACCAGAAACACAACCATCTCAGTACCAAATTTGAAACACTCTCATCTTCAAGTGCTCCTAGCTTCAAATCCCTGTCTCCAAAATGGGTACTTGGAAAAAATTCAAGAAATTGAATCCAAGTATTCTGAGTTGAGACATATAAAGATACCTTTTTTTGGGAACCCGTTCAACTACTTCATCCACAACCTGATTCTTGTGGGATCTTTTCAATTTCCTAATCAAACCTCTTGATCCCTTCTTAATTTTGGATCTAAGACCAAACTTAGTTTGGGTGCCTTCGGACTCCATGATAATATTTGTAGTCACTTTATATGATTCAGGCGAGGTGGAAATTGTTACAATTGGTGAAGTACAGGGCTCGGTATCTTTTTCTGGATCAGCAGCATTGCTTAAAGCTTTCAATGCCTCGGATTCAGGTTTAAAATGGGTGTAAATCTTTGCATTACGAAGTTCAGGGATATCCTTCTTGATCTCTCCATCTTCAGGTGGTTCTTCCTCTTCCAAAATAGTATGTAATCTTCTTTTAGAAGGAACAAATTTTGAAAGTGCTGGATGCTGTTGACCAATTTTTCGGTGCTTACGACGCGATTTGGCTTTTCTTCTGACTCTTGAGGACGACTTTAAGTACCACCAATCAGGCAAGAACTTACAAGGATGGTATGCTTTACTTTTCTGTTGAATCAGAATATCTGTAACCTTATTCTTATTGCCAACTAAAAGATGGACCAGATTTTTGGATTTAGGCTTAGCATTAAATCCTGGCTTTTTCAAAATTGACCTAGGAATAGCCGGTGTACTATCCTCATACTTTGGAAGCGACCTCGACCGAACCGGATCATCTTTGCAATACTTATAGAGCAAGGGCCGTTGATGAACTTTCTTCTTGGTAGGTTTAAGCACGGGCTTCACATTAATTCCCGAAACACCAGAAAGATCCCTTACAGGTAAAATATCACAACTCTCAAAGTATTTGGTTCTCGTAGGTCCAAATATGACAGTACGCTTTTTCAGTGACTTTGGAGGTGTGACTGCAAAATCTTTAACCAAATCAGAACCATCAGCAGCAAGATTGAGCTCTCTCAAAATTGATGGGGAGGTATCACGGTTTTTAACTTTAGCCTTCCTCGATTCTGAATCGTCAAGTGTTCCAAAAATCTTTTGAATATAGAACATTCGCGAATCTAACGGCTCCTCGGAATCAGGTGTAGTTGCAGCATCAACACTTCCTGGTTGCAAATCATCCAGGGACCCAAAGAGGCCGTCCATACTTGAGGAAGATTGATCAAATGGATCCTCGGAATCAGGCGTAATAGCATCATCAACACTTCCTGACTGTGAATGATCGAGCGACCTAAAATGACATTTAATACTTGGAGAAGTTTCGTGACCCTCGGAATCAGATGGATCACCAGCATTGCCATTTTCTGATTGCAAGTTCTCGAGGGACCCAAGAAGACCATTATTACTTGAGGAAGTCTCGTCAATTGAAGATCCAGTAGCAGCATCAACACTCCCTGATTGCAAATCATCCAGAGACCGGAGAAGACCCTTAATACTTGGCTGACTAGTTGAGTTTTCAACCTCAGATGGAACAGCAGCATCAACATTTTCTGATTGTAAATCACCAAGGGATCCATATGGGCCTTGAATACGTGAAGAGGTTTCTTCACCCTCAGAACCAGATGGACTACCAGCTTTGCCATTTCCTGATTCTAGAATTTGGAGGGTCTCAAAGATCTGTTCAACTTCAGCGTATAACTCAGGCTCTGAATCAGGTGGAGCATTTCCTGACTCTAAAACATCAAGGATCCCAAAATGTCCTTCATTGCTAGAGGCGGATTCAATCTCGTGATCTGGAGGAACACCAGCATCTCCAGTTCCCAAATTTGAATTAGCGTGGCTCCCAAAAGGACCATTAATACTGAAGGATGGTTCGGCCCCAAAATCAGGTACAACAACAGAGTAGCTACCTCTTGGCCTTGAAATACCAATGTCTTCAAGAAGCTCTTCAATACTAGAGGAAGTTATATCGAAAGACTTCTCAGAGTCAGATGGAACACCAGCATCGCCATTTCCTGACTCTAAATCACCAAGGGTTTCAAAAAGCTCTTCGATTTCAGCAAAGAGCTCAGCCTCGGGATCAGGTGGAACATCTCCTGTTTCTAAATTATCGAGGGTTTCGAAAAGCTGCTCGATTTCAGGGGAATATTCAAACCCAGAATCAGATGGAACACCAGCATCGCCATTTCCTGATTCTAAATCACCGAGGGTTTCAAAAAGCTCTTCGATTTCAGCAAAGAGTTCAGCCTCGGGATCAGGTGGAACATCTCCTGTTTCTAAATTATCGAGGGTTTCGAAAAGCTGCTCGATTTCAGGGGAATATTCAAACCCAGAATCAGATGGAACACCAGCATCGCCATTTCCTGATTCTAAATCACCGAGGGTTTCAAAAAGCTCTTCGATTTCAGCAAAGAGTTCAGCCTCGGGATCAGGTGGAACATCTCCTGTTTCTAAATTATCGAGGGTTTCGAAAAGCTGCTCAACTTCAGGAGAATATTCAGATTCAGAATCAGATGGAACACCAGCATCGCCATTTTCTGACTCTAACTCATCTAAGTTTTCATTCTCCTCTTCGACAGGAACTTCAGGGGAATTATCTTCATCTACTGATAACTCCTCAATAGTTCTCATAATTTCAATAAGAAGTGAATCGGATAACTCGTCAATCGATGGCTGCTCAGAGGAATCTCCGTCAACTTCTTCAACATTTTCTTGGAGGTGTTCAACAACGACCACTCCAAGTTCTAATTCGTCAGGAATTTCAATAAGCTCCCCAAAAACTTGCTCTTCGTCAATAGGCAATTCCTCGGGGATAGGTAAAACATTTTCTTCAACCAAAGGGACGCTGGCATCATCCCTGATTGAGTTTGAATTCTCTGCGGTTTCGAGAATAGCTGAGGTATCGACTACCTCAGTTTCAGTATCAACATCAATCAAAAGCTCCATGAGACTTGAGGAAATAAAATCCTCTTCAACAGATTGGGAATCAACTGGGTATGGAAGCTCATTAGTAGATAATGGCTGAGCTTCATCTTCAAATGGTGAAACATTGGCTCCGGTTGGGGTTGAAACCGGAGTCAACTGGGAATAATTGGTGCCCCTGGCAGGTTGATGGAAAGGATATCCAATAACCTGTTGACTGGCACCATTGGGGATACGTTTAACAAAGAAACTCAGAATGAATTCAATCTCCTTATCAGTATACGGAATAAAGACCGGATTCCTGGTAGGAAGGTTCAAAACACGGCAGGATTTCTCTTTAACGCGATGAGCAAGATCTCTCGCTCTGTATTTCGACTGCTTTAAGCGGTATCTCCACAGCATGGTAGGGACTGGCTAAGAAGTCGGTGTTGGTGGGAATTGCAAACTTCGCACCTGAGGTTTACAAAGGTGGTTGCAAAATCGTCAGTCATGTGATGTGCCAAATATTATGCAGCAAGGTTTTACTGTGTGCTGATTGATAGATAGATATATCTATCATATTCAGTCAATCTAGCTTCATCTGATTACATCTGTTTGGGTGCAAAAACACTTTGCGTGGTCGTGTGCTGCCTAAATATGGCCAGAGGGAGTAAAGAGTAATCACCACTGTGAAATCAATGTGGTGTTTCCGGTACCAACATCACTCTCTTCAGTATTCCCTGAATTGGAATAGCAAGCGTTGTGGACCAAATACCACTGTCCATGACGATTTGGGACGAGATCTCATGGTACAAACAGATAAGTTTCCATGACCTGCAAATAGTGTTTACGATGAGGATGATAAACACTAGTTTTTTGGTATATGACGTGATGTATACCTTGGGACCATTGTAGTAACAAGACGATGATCTATATGGATTTTGTCATTAAGGTAACGGAAATGTCACAATGGTAGCTAAAATGTCTCCCGGATCACAATACGTCTCAATACTATTCAAATCAGAATAAAGGTAGTGATACAACTTGATACGGATCGCCTCAATGAGTACATTGTTCATTGTGATCTTAATATCGCCGAAATCAACGTATACGAGAATTAAACCATATCAATCAGGCCATGAATTATCATGTATGATAAATTCTGGGCACAGTTCAAAATCGTCTGAGAAATATTATTTTGATGGAAACTTCCTGGTTGACCTGATAAGATGACGTCCGACTACAGTAGCCATGATCTGATCGGTGATGAAAATAATCAAATCGAAGTCAACATCTCAGGTATTAGACCTGATAACATGGTAAGAGAGTATCCCCTTTCGTGTCCACAGGTACGCACTTCGCTGGCCCACACTAGTACAAGTATTATTTAATTCTCACTGTATCACCCATAAAACTACTGTAATGGGTTGTGCATTGTGTGCCTGTTTGTTGCAACTATAAGTGTACTTTATAGCAAGCAAGAAGCCAGAAAGCCAGAAAGCCAGAAAGCCAGAAAGCCAACTTAAAACCACTCGCACACAGGAAAAAAAAAAAAAAATGAAGATTCAGGGTGTGTTTGGCCACCAAGTTTAGTCATTCCTGTTCACGTGTACCTCCACCACCAGACTGTATCCCATCTCCTACTACACCGCGCTCTCCATCGTCCTTGCCCTTCTCATGAGCCGCGCATTCGACCACACTTTGGTGGGTACGGTTGAGTCTCATGATCACAACACCCACACTTCCTCCGATGTCAACACACTAGATCGATTACAAGCAGAAGCAGCAGAAGCATTCAACATAGTCAAGGCCCAACAAGAGTTGCTTCAAAAACAGTTGCTCTCTGATCAACAAGAATTGCTCCACAGACGGATGCTCACCGAGCACAATCACCATCTGTCCACCTGGAGCTTTACGCAGGGGTTGGTATTAGGACAAGCCAGTGTGATATTGGTGATTATCATCTTTGTCAAATTTTTCGTATTTGCCGATGGGGCCCCTACCACCAAGTCGTCATCTAAAGATGCCGCAAGTGTAATAGTGAAAAAGCTGACTTCAGGGAAGAAAGAGAATGAGGGTAATGACGACGATGATGATGATGTTTCCAAAGTGTCGAGCATCTTGGAAAAAACATACTACGATGTGGATAATCACGCTTCAGAATCGTTGGATTGGTTCAATGTGTTGATAGCACAAACCATCTCTCAATTGAGAACGGAGGCCCTACTCTCGGACAATATTTTCCACTCCTTAAACGATTTCATGACCAAGGCCGAGTTTCCGGATTACTTGGATAAGGTCAAAATCACTGAGATCGATATTGGTGATGATTTTCCCATTTTCTCCAACTGCAGAATAAAACATAGTAAGGACGGTTCGGGAAGGTTGGAAGCAAAGATAGATGTGGATTTATCCGACACCTTAACTCTAGGAATCGAGACCCAATTACTTTTGAACCATCCTCGACCACTCACCGCAGTACTTCCTGTGGAATTGTCGGTGTCAATCGTAAGGTTTTCTGGTTGTCTTACGGTCTCCCTTATTAATACAAATGACTTGGATAGTACTGATGATTCCAACTCCGATAGTCCAAATAGAAGGAAAAAAATTGAAAATGTCAATACCGGAACTGCATTAATGTTTTCGTTTGCTCCTGACTATCGATTGGAATTTACTGTCAAGTCACTAATTGGTTCAAGAGCAAAACTTCAGGATGTGCCCAAAATATCTTCATTGATTGAAAATAAATTGCGCAGTTGGTTTATTGAAAGATGTATTGAGCCCCGATTTCAGGTGGTAAAGTTACCTTCATTATGGCCAAGAAGAAAAAACACCCGGGAACCAGTCCACTCCAATGTCAATGGCATTGTTGATAAAACCGAGGAGGCTTCCTAACCAATCTGTATATAATCCAAATAAACCACAACACAAAAGCCTAAGCCTTGTTCCTAATTTATACAACTTGAGCCTCTTTCCAGTTAAACTAATTCTTGCACAAGCTGACCCCTCTTGTTCGTAATTCACCACTACCCCTTTGTCATTCTCATAACCGGAGCAACAGTCGCGATTTTGAGGCTTCCATGAATCCCGAAATTTCAGGCCCGAAATATGGCTTTACACGTAACTACTTCAAGCTTTCAAAACAAACTTAACTGATGGTGGACGTCCTTTTGAACCCCTCCTCCTTTTTATTCTCTTCATTCACAGCACAGGATTGTAGTGGGCACGCGATTTTTCGAAAATTGTATTGACACACATCATTGATTCAAGATAGTTGACCAATACTTAAAGTATTATGTATTAAGGCACAGCCTAGAAACCTAGTAATAAATATATAGGGTATATATAACAAGACCAAAACTCGTTAGAGCGTATAAGCGTAACTTAGACCGAATTAAGATATTTGAAGAAAACGAATTGCACCTGGCTGCGAAAAATCAGCCGCAAAATTTCATGAGTATTTTAATAGTATTTGGGCTTCAAACTTACAAGTTGAAGGCAAAGAAAAGACCAGCGAAAAGAGCTCCGACAGAAGCAGAAACAGCGTTACCGGCACCGGAAGCTGGTGCAACAGTAGCTGGAGCAACAGTAGCTGGGGAACTAGAACCTGGTGCAACAGATGGCTTGGCTGGTGCGACTGTAGGTGCTGGTGCTGGAGGTTTGGTGGAAGCAGCAGCAACAGTTTGAGTGATCAAGGTAGTCTTACCATTTTCAGTAGAGGTAATAACGATGGTAGAGGATGGGGCTGGTGCTGGAGCTTCGGTGGTTGGCTTGGCTGGAGCTGGAGCTTCAGTGGTTGGCTTGGCTGGAGCTGGAGCTTCAGTGGTTGGCTTGGCTGGAGCTGGAGCTTCAGTGGTTGGCTTGGCTGGAGCTGGGGCTTCAGTGGTTGGCTTGGCTGGGGCTGGAGCAGTAGTTTCAGTCAATGGACAGTAGGTGGTGTAGGAGGTGAACTCTTCAGTGACAACGGTCCATCCTGTGGTGACTGGGTGAGCAGTACACTTGTGGTCGGAACAAGAAGTGATGGTGACAACAGTGGTACCGTACTTGGTCTTGGTTTCAATTCCGCCAGCTGGGGCAGGTGGAGCAGTAGATTGTCCTGGGAACCAAGAAGTGGTGGTGGTGAGGTGGCTAGCAGAGTCAGTGGTTACGATCACGACAGCAGAAGAAACAGTAGAACCGAAGGTTTCAGTGGTAGTGTAGGTAGTGAATGGGTAACCAGAAGAAGATGGGGCTGGAGAAGATTGACCAGAGCCGGAAGGACCAGTGCTGGATGGACCAGAGCTTGAGTGACCAGATCCAGATGGAGCAGAGCTTGAGTGACCAGATCCAGATGGAGCAGAGCTTGAGTGACCAGATCCAGATGGAGCAGAGCTTGAGTGACCAGATCCAGATGGAGCAGAACTGGATGGAGCAGAGCTGGATGGAGCAGAACTTGAGTGACCAGATCCAGATGGAGCAGAGCTGGATGGAGCAGAGCTGGATGGAGCAGAGCTGGATGGAGCAGAGCTAGTTGGAGCAGAGCTAGATGGAGCAGAGCTAGTTGGAGCAGAGCTAGATGGAGCAGAGCTAGTTGGAGCAGAGCTAGATGGAGCAGAGCTAGTTGGAGCAGAGCTAGATGGAGCAGAGCTAGTTGGAGCAGAGCTAGATGGAGCAGAGCTAGTTGGAGCAGAGCTAGATGGAGCAGAACTTGATGGGGCTGAAGTAGCAGATGACGATGGGAAAGAAGAAGTCGAAGAAACACAGCTGTTATCCCAACAGAAGTTTGGCAAGGTAGTTCTTTGAGACTTCAAGTTGTTGAAGACTGGGGAATCCCATCCATCTCTTCTTTCGATCATTTCGTAAGCTCTCTTCACTGGCTTGGCGTCATCGTAGTCCTTAGCTAAAGTGTAAGCGTACTTTTCAGCGAAAAGAGTCTTCCATTCATCCAAAACTTGAGTGTTGTTATTGGTGAAATCAAAAGCAATGTTCAAGTCATCTGGCAAACAGAATAAACCGTTGTGTTTAGAAGCAGCGATCAATACAATAGCATTCCATCTGAAAATGTTTGGAACATTGAATGGAGCACCAGGACCAGCAATAATAGCATCATCATTAGCTCTCTTGGTGAGAGTAGATTGGTCATAACCCAAGTTGTGAATGACAACAGATCTGCTACCGTGGTTGAAGATACGGTTCAATTCTGGGGCAACAACGGTATTGAAGTTAAGAGTGACCTTGAAGATGTTGTCTTGGACAAAGATGATATCAGAAGCAGTCAAAGATGCCTTGGGGACGAACCAGCCGTCTCTCTTGGCAATACTTTCTAAATCAAGGACTGGCTCACCGTCCAAGTCTCTCTTCAAGTTAATACCGACATCCAAATCAACATTGATACCGATTTGTAAGAGCTTCTTTGGCTTACAGCCCGTGGTTTTCTTACCGATAGTGAAATCGATATCAAGACCAACATCAACGTTGATGTCAGCATTGGCTCCTGGCAACATGGTAGAAGCCGTTAAAGCAACAACAGCAGCTTTAAGGGTAGAAAAAAGCATTGTTTCAAAGTAATTAGCGAGTGTATTAGTTTAACTAGAAACTGATGAACCTTGATACAAATTGTCGACTAGAGTTGGGATGGTAGACTTATTTATACCATTGGAATGACTAGTGGTAAGTGATGGCAAAATCAAGTAAGACTAATAGGCTTAACAATAGGAACGCACCCATGGGGGAACATCGTTTCCCAATCGGTAACAAATCATACATCTAACTCCCTTGCTTCAACCTTTATTCAAATTAACTTAAAATGAGACTGTTAACCGAACATGATTTTTCGCAACAATGATTTTGAGTGAAAAAAATTAGACTTCTACTGCAAGCCCTGGCCTTCATGAACAAACGGAGATAGTGAAATTAGCCCAAATGGGAAAGTTAGGAAAAAGACAAACAGTTATATACAGACCGTTCGCGAGTGGTCAATTGTTGTTCAAGTATTGGAATAATTAAACCAAAGCACATGAAGACCTGCAGAGAATTCAGGTCGACCAACGCGATGGGTGTAATTAAAGTTGTGACAATACTTCGAAACAATATATGAGTGGATGGGGCGGAAATGATTGTTTTAGGTCCAGATTGCACTTCTTTGGACCCTAGCTGCTTGTTCTGTTTTAGGTATGCCCCAATCGACCTTTGATGAAATCTGTACCCACCAAAGATTTTTACTGGTCAATAATCCATACACTTGAAAATCCACCAGCTAGATTTATGATACTATACGATCTACATAGGTGGCCCATATCCGCGGGATGCTGCGGTTTGCCTCGCAAAACGTTCTCTAGGCACGATTAATCATAGAAACCGTGTTCAGGAGTGTTGCATTAATTATCCCTATAACGGTAATTCGCAACTCGCGACCTAGACGAGCACACTAAATTTGATTGGAAAAATAGGTTGGAAACAAGATTTGCCCCAACATCGAACATCTGCACCTCATTCAAATGTGGTCTGTGTTTGTTCGGAATTGTCATAGCAATCCTTACTTGAAACTAACTATAATACCTGCTGTAGGGTCGTTTATTGAATGTAATATTATGTGCAGGCTGGATGTTATTACCAACTGATGGCTGCAACCAGACGCTCCCAACCACAGTAATGATGTATTGTTGACGTATGCGGGGTTCGAAACCATTGTGGACCACCTCCGCTAGTGTTTAGGCTCAAGGGAAAGCCTAAAAATATTGCTGGCATGCGCTTAACAAATCATTAATTACCTTGATGGCCTGACACTAGAACCTTGTAGCAATGATCCAGTACAATTAAGTAGTTCCACCTAAGCGTTTCAACATGAGAGCAACTCCTCTATTGTTAGCGAATTCTGCCAGTAACAACCATCCTTCTATTGCTGCTAGATCCGGGTTCCCGTAACCCTGGCTCAAGTCCACAGCATTACGAAACCTACAACGCTTCGTATTTTTGTAATTTTGATATAATCATACGAATTAGGTGTCCAACTCCGGTGTGGATTCCCTGTACCAGGTTTGAGGCGTGCACAAGCTCCCAAAGTTAGTTACCGTATTTTCTAGTCATGCTTGTGACTAAGGTCATCTTTACTAGGGCTAAACCTGAAACAAGGTTTCTTAGCACCTAATATCTGCAATTAACTTTATAATATAAACTAAATCCCCCTCTGCTGTAGACTACTGTAATTCTTAGCAACTGTGTACTTCGCGTCAGTGGCTAAGTTCTGATTTAGCCTGTTGCGCGATAGTATAATAACTATTCGCATCAATTGTATTGTCTCAAGGCTATTGTCTTCAATTTCACTGTATTAGGAATGAAAAATTACAAATTAGACAAAGGGATCGGTAAAACTACCCCTGCTAGAAATGGAGATATTTTGGATATTTTCGACAGATCCGTTTGCCTAGGAAATATTGTAAATCGTCAATCACCTTACCAAATTAAACTCGCTAGGATATCCTTGGCGACTAAATCAAGTCGATTTATAAAATTTCCTAGAGAAAAAAGAAACCTGACTGGTCAGGGGCTAGGTCCCATCCATCAGGCATTTTTTAACTCTAAAGTGTAACTGGTTTCTTCTGGAACCGCATGGCAAATATCAACCAGAAACGCGGTAGAAATCTACAGTGAGCATCAGGGTTTGATCGTGTCTCTATGCTATCAGCATTCAGTTGGAAGACCGTAAGTCTTAACCATGGCACCATGAAAATCAACTCATTTGATAATTGAACTTTCTCAAAAAAATAAATAACCGAATTATGATTTAGAAAATTTTTTTCAGATTCGCCGAAATGTAAAATATTTACAATTTTTACAAAATTTGAAAATAATGAATATATCTTTTCTCAAATTATGATCATAAAAAGTTTCTGAAGAAACATGACTATCCTTCAGTTAATACAGTAACTGAAAATCAGACAAAAATTTAAAAAAGAAATGCCTTCAGCCAGATTCGAACTGACGATCTCCTCATTACTAGTGAGGTGCCTTACCAACTTGGCCATGAAGGCGGTTCATATTTAAAGATTCAAGGTAAATTTATAAACAGAGTAAAAACTAATCTCAGAATTCCTCCAATTTTCCCCATTTATGCCCAATTGCACCATCATGTTGGGGAATATTGCACGTTACAGAGGATTACAGAAGACTCAGGGGGCTTGTGGTGCCACTGGAGCACATAATCACAGATATTGAACTCATTAATCGTACAAATTACTTAAGACTCTTTGGAAGTAACGACGAGCCCAGACAGGTGCTGGAATTGTTACCCCCTCCCCGATTCACAATCAATTGTCCTATTAGTTGGCCAACCAGTGTCTCTAGAATCAACCAGCTAAAGTCGATACGATTTTCATACGCAAATTGTCTCCTAGCGCGCGCAACAAGTTGCGAAAACCAAAAAAAAATTGTGAGAGCGGTTTGACAGCAATTCATCTCGTTGAGATAAGTTAGTTGTGTGTTTCCCATTGCAAAAGAGTATCTAATTGTACCTTACTAGGTTATCTAAAGATAAATCGCTTAAAACTTGTAGGTGAGTTTCCATCCTCTTAAAACACCACATGATCTTCCTTTAAGACAATAAAACCTCAAAGCATTCGAAAGTAAGAAATACTCACTCAAAGAAAGAGCCAGGGGTTTACCTCAGAAATTTCACGAGCCCATTTAAATCCTCTCCAAGATATAGAATAATGGTAAAGATGTCTGGTACAAAAGAATTTCCAAAATCTGTTAAACCAAAAATCAGTTTTATCTCAAAGAGATGCTTCAATTATTTGGTATATTCGCGTCTTTTACGTCTAAAGCAGACAATTGATGCTGGTGCGTTGGGTCCATGTATTAATTGATTTTTAGAAATCAGATTCGAAGTGAGAACAACTTAGTAATTACCTCAAAATTGATAAGACAAAGTCGAATCTGCTGGCTAATGTTTCAACCCATGAAAAATAAGAAGCATACATTTTAGTTTTGACCTTAGATTAAGAAAGAAGGAACTGGTCTCTACTGAGACACCTCAATACGGTGGGCTTTGAGCGGCTGAATTAGTGCACAACATGGCTGAAACTTATTATATTAAGGAAGGTCAAAACGAGGCTTATTTAGTCAAAAAATAAAAGTTGTACAATAGCTATCATAGTTGTTGATTAAAATTCACTAAGTGCACATTTCTATTGTTCGGGAAACTAGCAAGTGGATTTAGCTATTGTTCAGTCGGATTATTTAACAGGGTATGTAAGGATTCGTGCGTATAAAGTGATGGATTGAGCTTTTCGGGAAGCCTTCACAATTCCCAGTAAAGGATAAATATTGCACTAATGGAACTTTTAGGCAATGGAAAAGCTGGTTTGGGTAAATTACGGGCCCAAGTGGTACGTACTTAGTACCTGATGCATTGAATGGCTTGTCACCATGATTCTATATTTAATTTTTTGCAGATACTGACCAGCAGATGAAATTGATCTTAGACCATCTCGCTTTCAGCTTAAGCAACCAGCTAACAAGGAACTGAAATTTCCTTTCAAAGCAAGGGGGCAAGAATTTGTTTTTCATTGATTATTTCCAGGCATCATTATGTACCATTGAATATTCTAGGTGGCTGGATGGGGGGATGGAGAAAGACAGAATATAGAGGAGGTTAAGAAAAGCTTCTTGTTTTCACTAATTTTCATCGCCTGTTATTACTTGTTCTGATTAGTTTTTCATAATTCGTATACGGGTTGGCTACGCTAAGATATAGTTCTACTCATCGAATATATGAACCTTGAATACGGAGATATAAGATGCTGTAAAATTTCTCCATCTAGAAACGTTTTTTTTTTTGCAGTCCGTGTATTATAAACATTAATGATAAAAAATTACTAAAACATAACTAGAGTATCTAATCATTCCAACAACCTACATGCGTGCATGTGACTGGTATTTTCATACTAATACTTATAATACTATAAGACGTACATTTAAGTGCTGGAAACTTGAATAATTGGCATTTTGCCGGTATGAAAAAATTGCTATGTTATGTGCAATCTGGAAGAAAATATTTTCGAAATTTTGACGAAATGCGCGAGTAGTTTAGTGGTAAAATCCAGCATTCCCATTGCTGGGCCCCGGGTTCGATTCCCGGCTCGCGCATCTATCTTTTTTGCATATTTTCTTTGGTTGGTAGACAAGACAACAATCGTAATGGATCAATACAATCAATTAGCCTCAGTATGTGACTACAGGAGAATTGAATAAGGTGCTGAGGTACTAGTGGAAATTTGTTTCAAATATCAAAATCCTCCTTAAAAAACCTAGGATCGGACGGAAGGACGAATCAGTAATCTACGATTTGTTAGCATCTGGAGCCAAAAAATATATCATCTCGCCTGTGAATTGATCAGATGATCAACTATAAATTGGTCAGAAGAGGAAACAAGGCTAGACTGGAATTTGTAGCACATTCGACTGACCCACTTACCGAATCTACCCCATACGATTCATCCAGGTTAATAAAATCTCTCCTCATCAAAAATTTTCTCTACTGAACCCTTTCTCTTTACTTTTAAAGTCAGATAATATAGTGAGAAATAATCATCGTCTCAATTTTTTTCACATCAAACCATGGATGCCAACCTTCTATTGGAATGCTTTTCAGCAACCCTTCAAGCTGACCAACATATCAGACACCAGGGTGAGTTGAAGCTCAAAGAATTAAGTGCCACCCCAGGCTTTTTAGGAGCATGTCTTGATATCATTTCATCGCCTGATGGAGAGGTCCAGCCACCAGTAAAAAAGGCAACAGCAGTCTATTTTAAGAATAGGGTGGTCAGATATTGGGTTTCTAGTGTCAACAGAATCGATCCCGGTGAACGTCCGGTTCTTAAGGATCGGATCTTACCAGCTATCATCCATAGTGATTATACCACCAAACAGCAATTAATACCTGTCTTGAGAATTATGGTCTCTCAGGACTTTTCTAAGTGGGATGGATTGTTGGAAAGAACGGGAGAGTTGTTACAACATGTACCAGTAGCTTCAGCTCCTACCGAAAGCATCAAAGATCACGAATATTCCAACTTATACACCGGTTTATTGTGTTTCAGTGAGATTTCTAGAAGGTTTAGATGGCTGGATAATAAGTCCAGAGAGTTGGAGCTTGACCCCATCATTGAACTGGCTTTCCCTCATTTGTTAGCCATTGGAAAGTCTATCATTGAAAAAGGTGAAGTCACAGAGTTCACGGCCGAAATACTCAAACTTATTCTTAAAATCTACAAGTTTGTCACATACTACGATCTCCCTAAACCTTTACAAACAAGAGCTGCTCTTCTTCAATGGGGTGAATTTCATGGCATGATCATTAATATGAAACCCCCTGCTTACGTGTTGAATTCATCGTTAACAGAACAAGAAAAAAGCTTTCTTCAAGTCTCCAAATGCTACAAATGGTCCATTGCAAACTTATACCGTTTGTTTACTAGGTACGCTTCCAAGAGCTTGACCAAAAAATTCAATTACAAAGAATTTCATCAAATGTTCCTCAATGACTTTATTCCTCACGTATTATCCAATTATTTATCCATCATAGAACTCTGGTGTAGTGGATCCAGATGGTTGAGCTCCACCACTTTGTTCTACCTCATTGAATTTTTGAGTCACTGCATCACCCAAAAACAAACCGCTTCTTTAATCAAACCTTACTTTGAAAATTTAGTATCACATTTGATCTATCCATTATTGTGTCCAAATGACAGGACACTTGAGGTGTTCGAAGAGGATCCTCACGAGTACATTAACTGTTATTTTGATATCACTGATGCATTTGATAGTCCCGATATCGCTGCGTTGGGGTTGTTGGTGACTTTTGTGGACAAGAAAACAGATACATGTTTGGATCCCGTATTAGCATTTGTGAATAATCAATTATCTGAATTACAGCAATTGGAAGAGACTTTAGAAGTTGCTAAGAAGAAGGAAGGAATTCTTAGAATGCTCGGAGGTTTGTCGTCATACCTTTTGAAACCAAAATATGAAGAACAGATGGAAACTTTCCTTAACCTTTTTGTGATCCCTAATATCGATTCCAAATTTGAATTTCTTAAAGCTAGAACCTTAGAGATCATCTCTAAATTCGCTGATATTGATTTCAAGAATGAGGATGTTTTGATTAGAATGTTCCAAGGAATTCTTATTAACTTTGATAGTTCGGTAAGTGAAGATGTTAGTGTGGTCGTCAGTTTTCAAGCAGCTTTATCGATTCAATCATATTTGCAAAATACAAAATTCAAACAAATATTATCAAACATCATTTTGCCCACCATGTCAAGATTATTGGAATTATCTAATGAAATTGATAATGATTCAATTTCAATTGTTATGCAAGAATGTGTTGAAAATTTTTCAGAACAATTGCAGCCATTTGGTATTGATTTAATGACCAAATTGGTTCAACAGTTTATGAAATTAGCCATAGAAATCAATGAAGCATCCAACGTGGATGTCGATGATTTTGAAGGCAATTATGATGATCAAGGTGATAAGGTTATGGCAGCCGTTGGATTGTTAAACACCATGATCACCATTTTATTATCATTCGAAAACTCTAAGGAAATTTGCTTAAAATTAGAAGAAGTGGTTTCACCAATGGTGCAATATGTTCTCAGTAATCAATTGGACGATTTCTTGACTGAAATTGCCGAATTGCTTGAAAATTCCTCATTCTTGTTGAGATCCATCAGTCCTATAATGTGGACCAATTTTGAGTACTTGTATGGGTCATTTGAAAATGGTATTGCGTTATTGTACCTTGAAGAATTAGGCGGATGTTTGCAAAACTTTTTGATTTATGGAGCCAGTGACTTAGCTAAATCTCCAGAATTAGCAGCCAAATTCTTCAACATTTACAAGATCATTACTGAAAGTGATGATTCAGAAGTAGGGTGGAATGACTTTATGTATGCATTGGAATTCGCCCAGTCTTTTGTGTTATCATTACAAGGAAATGCTAGAAGTTACATTCCTTACTTTATTAATAGTATTGTGAAGTTTGAACAAGAGTCCAAGAGATCTTCTGATAGTGGCCATGTGAAATCGCTGGCATTTAAAGTGAATATGACCAATGTCTTTATAGCTTGTATCATGTATGATACTACTGGTACTTTACAATTGTTAGAAGAGTTTTCAGTATTAAAATCATTCTTTGAGGAATGGTTTGCCATAATTCCAAAACTCAATAGAGTATATGATTTGAAGCTTTCAGTTTTAGGAATAGTCAGTTTGATATCTATTGAAGGTATACAAAATCTATTTGATGAGCAAATCATCATTCAATTCAGTTCAAAATTGGTCTTGTTATTGAAAGAATTACCCAGTGCCATTGAAAACTTGGAAAAGAAGAGAAAGAACTTCAATGAGCTTGAATACTCTGAAAGTTACAAATATAATGGAGAATGGAGCAACAACAATGAATGGGACGACGCCGATGATTCTGATGGCTTAGAAGAAATCCTCAAAGCTGGAGAACAAGCAGCTACTGAGGAATATAATAAAGAGCTCAGTCAAGGAAGAGAAGAATATTTGGATTTCCTTCAAGAGGAAGAATTCAAGAGTTCCGGATATTTCAATAAGTTTGACGAGGCTCTAATTGAGGATCCATTAGCCACCACATCTTTGGATAACGTGAATATTTTCAGCATTTTTAAAGAGTTTGCCGAAAACTTGGAGACTAGCAATCGTCAAAAGTATGAGCTTGTATTTGGAAATTTGACTGATGATGAAAAGAACGTCATTGGAGAAATTTTCAGAACTGTAACTCATTAACATGCATATATTCATTTAAACAATGCAACATTAATCAACTTAATAGTAGAGAACGTAGGTGTGCCATGGTCTTGTGAAGTTGCCAGTGAAGAAAGAGATATTAAAGGCTTCGGATAGTTGAGTTTACCAGCTGAAAGGGTACCAATTGAGATATTAGCAGTTGAGATATTGTCAGATTTAGAATGTGTTTTAGAATAAGACTAAAGATAACAGAATTAGTTGAGGACTTGCAATCAATTCATTCATAGGGTAACTGGTATCCAAAATCTAGGGAGGTTACAAGCAGTGACTATTTATACTGATTGAGACTCTAATGTTCTGATCCAATGGAAAGGAGGTCAAGGTTTATGATAATGGCTAATTATAGAGCAAAATAATTGAACTGCAATAGGTAGAATGACGATGTCCTTGCATGTATAGTTAGTAGTATTATGGCCAGTACTAGTAGCAGATCCTTAATTGTAACAGTAACTGCAGCAGTGTCTTACAGTTATGAACAACTCAGCACTATTCTATTATTGGATTGGTGTCAATGCCAGTGACAGGGTGGGTCCTAAAAATAGTCACATCTAATTCATTTATCAATCACTATACTACTAAATGGAGATTAGGTCTATCTAATTAGATATTTTTCCATACCATCCATGCTCACAACTGTTGGTGTGAATCCACTGCTGAGTTCTGGTAATTTCTCCCTCGCTACCCACATTTTTTCGGTATACACTTGGCAAGTTCACGGGTTTCATCTCTGCTTCGCCTCCTGTCACGCTCGGCTTGTTTGTTTGTTTCTCATTTTGTTGATTTCCAATTCCCTTCCGGCACTTTTCCACTCCATCCTTTCTTCCAATGGACAGCTTTGGAAGACACGCCTCTACGCGCTGGGTCAAGGCGTCGGTGCCCTCATACGATGACTGGGGCGATGATGACTACAACGATTCATCTGGGGATGAAACTCCCAAGGTGGTGCCGCAAAAGTTCGAAGTGGTACCGGAAGAAGACGAAGTGCTTCCTCCCTCTAAACCAACAAAGTCTCCTCATAACTTGGTGTTGTCAATAGATCGGATTCAGAACCGTGCCGATTCCGATTCAGACACCGACGAAGCGTTTGAGGAGTCGTTTGAGCATGAACCAGAGCCACCACTGCAACCCGTCACCGCTCCTCCAGTGTCTGACTTTGTGCCTCCCACCCCCACCTATAACCAGACGTTTTCTCCCGATACCCCTCAATCCGACACCAGTTTCCAATCGGATGCAGACTCCATCCAGCACGAGCCCACCAACCTCAATGTAGTGGACGCATCTCGCTTTGGTGACCGCTTAGCAGCTCTTTCCAGCGTGGACGAGCATAGCGGCAGAGAGACCGAAGGCCGTGAAGATCTTCATGAAGAAGACAATGGAATACCTGAAGAGGAACCCGATTTGGACGACCTAGAACTTCATTACGACCAGCACAAACACGAATATGACCAATACCCTCATATACCAGAACCTGAATATGATGAGCATGCAAATAAATCAGATCCTGAACATGTACGTGTGCATGAAGACCAATCCGAATACAATCATCAATCTGACCCTGCCCATGATGAATCCCCACTTACTCATAATTATCATTACGACCAGGATATTGATTCATCTCCCGAACTGTCCCCAATACCCGCTCCATTAGTCTTGTCCATCGACAAAAAGAATTTCAACTACTCCAGCGACGACGATAACGATTACCTCAATGAAGAGGATGACTGGGGATATAATAGCCAGCACAGCAGTAACATCGACGATGGCGAGACAGGACTTTCCCAGCCACAATCTCATGAATTGCATTACAAGTCACCCGACCTCTCTCAACAATCCACCAGAGGCCCTGTTGAAACAGGTGCGTTAGACTCACTCATTCACGATTTGGAAAATGCATCGTTAGGGGCCGATTCCAGCCCTGCCAAAAATAGCGAAACTGACTACACTCTACTTAAGTTGGACTCGTTTGGAGCTTTGCCCGACTTTGAGAACAAGTCGTTTGATACAAACTCGATCGGTAACACCCCATTGGAACAGAAATATATGGATGAACAAGACGTGAACTCACCAACCACCCCAATTGCTCCATTGAGCCTTTCCGAAGAAACCGAGGCTCATAACAATTACTTGAGAAAATCGGGATATCGTAGGTCTATCAGAAAACCTCCACCAAACAGAGCTGACCTCGTGTCGGTCGATTACTCCAATATTGCTGATGCTGTTAGTGGCTATTTGAATGACAATGAAAGCATTGGAATGGGTAGTAAACATCTTGAGAGTATTGGCGAAGATGACCATAGCATTACCTCTGAAACTAAATTCTCCACCGAAAAGAAAGTGCCTGTGGTACAACCTTCGATTCCAGAAGCCAATTCCAGTGTAGATGATTTGAAAAAACCAGGATTGCATGAATTGCAGCCAGTTACTTCCTCAGGTTCTCTTTCTACAGGGAGATTTTCATTCGAGACTAACCAATCGACGTCTCAACGGGGTGACAATCACAGCATTATTGAACCAGAACTAGACAAATCAAGAAGAATCTCCACCATGAGTACCACTACCGTTAACATGGGATCATGGATGCCCAACACCAATAATTACCGAGACCAATTCATTAACGACAATGATAATGAGTCGCAAATCAACTTTAATCCTCATGCCGAAGAATCCAATAATTATAGCAAATTCACCAAATTAAGAACATCCAGTGGACTTGCATCTGAAGTTATTTCGAACTCTTCTTCGGTATCTATCCCTGAAACAATCGATGCTGCTTTGCCAAAAATTAGCGAGGATCCGGACGACCATAGTCAAGACCACGACCATGATGATACCGACACTGATGCCTATTCGTTCGCAACCTCTCATAATGCCAACTCATCAATATTCCCACCAGATAATCATCTAAAGGTGTACAATTCGGCTGTGACTAATGATTCCATTTTACAAGACCACACATACCCTCTGGCACTATTCAAAGAGGAGAGATTGACACCAGCAGCATCTAAGGAAACATTGCCTAAAGCCACTTCCCAAAAATACTCAAGCTTGCTCCTGACTGTTGATTCTGAACCTCACGAACCCAAGAGAACTACCTCCGACTCGTCGTCGCTCGGTGCACTTGAAAAAGAAATGACCAAGAACGTAACACCTCTGCGTGTTGATAGTTCCTCGACGATATTGACAGAATCAACCTTAGCTACCAAAACCTACGTTCGTCAAACGTACCCAGTTTTTGACTGGAAAACGATAATGGCAGCTTCCCAACCTATTGATAGAATACGTCTTTTGAAGGATGCATTAAAGAAGGAGACTGAATACGATACTGGGCTTCAAAACTGGCTTTCAGAAACTTTGAAGGGATCAGAAACCTCCAGTAACATTCACATCGGAAAGATTGCGACAGAAGCATACCTGAATGCGACTCATAATGATATCAGAAGACACGCTTCAATCCGAAGTAAGGTCTCGATTGTGAAGGATAAGGTTGAAAACTCTGGAATGCACGCTTCGAGTTTAGGTAAAAGGTTTTTAAGCCGTGGTAAAAAGTTCATGAAAGGAGGCGATTAAACAGAGTCAGAATTTATCGGATTACGATTAACGACCGAGATTATACCACCGAAAAGATGTGGTTTTTATATAGAGCATGAAATTCAGAAGGGGCTTTTCTCTTCTAAATTGTATACGAAATATGACATGAAAATAACTAGCTTTTTCGCATAATTACTAAACAGTGTACGGAATATTGTATGATAACTAAGTACTAGAATTTTTAGCAACATGTTAGTGTAAAAGATAATATTTCAAATTCGTGGGTGCAATTTTATTGAAAGAATTATGCTATTATGTCCCAGAGTTAGCTTCCCCCATACTAACCCTGAACAAACTACAGACGGCTACTACGTGTTACGTTATAAAGGTTTGGAGGATATACGGATAATAACATGCCCTTGAAATTTTGTCGGAATTGATGTGGAATTGCAATTTTCACACACCAACACCTCCACCAAGAAATTCGGGCAAATTAGCCTGAGGATGCCGCTGCTGGGAGACATTGATATTTAACTTACACCTAATAATGAGATGGTAAACGATCGCAACAAGGTGTCTTTAAAAGTAGACGAACTCTCTCCCACTGATCTGATACCTCCAAAGGAGCCGGGACTTCTTCAGGTATGAGGTTGAATAGGCCTTAATCTTGTGTTGACTTCCGGTGGTCCACTCACACATGGTGAGATCGATTCCTGTGAAACAGGTCCATTTTTCTTCCAAGTTTGGCCAGTAGCCACCCCGAAGCTCCCACTACTATCTCCCATATTACTACCAGCAATTTCTTGAGCCAAACCAGACCAAGCTAGTTCGGGAGATGGGGATATTTTGCAACCGCCTGCATACAGAGCATGGCATGTGAAGATTCCCACCCCAGGTCACTGAATATCCATAAATACTAAATACGGAACAACACATTCAACTCAGATATCCGCTTCGACTGTCTTCCCCTCCTACCACACCTTTGAACCAGTCACAATCACAAATATGACATTAGTACGCTCGATACAGTTACTGGCCCTTCGAATAATTTCCATCATAATAAACCATACCCCCATGTTTATATGGACCATCATGGAGTTTATCAGCGATATCTGTTTTTTCTGGGTAAAGAGTCTCTACCGTATGTACCGAAGGAAGGACCCTCTCAAGGAATATTTGAAGCATCTTGATAACGTTCAAAACTACCGAGAATGGAAGCAAATTGTGGGGGAAGTCGATAAACTCACCAACATGGATCTTTGGAGACAAAATTTCATATCCAAGCACTACGACTACATCTTGATTAATGAACGTACCAAGCTTCTTCGTGAGGCTCGGATGTCTCAGAACTCACCCTTGTTGATGTCGTTACTTCGTTCGGGGCTTATCCGAAACTTTGGAGGAATTTCTCAAAAACGTTTATTCACAAAATCATACCTTGGCTCGAAGCTTAAGATTGAGGAGTACATTGATGAGGTGCTAAGGTGCCTCAACTACTTGAACGAGTCGATCACGTCGCTGGACGACACGTTTATTATGAATAGTAAACAATTGAAAATCGATTTTTTTCATGATGCCCGTCAGTCTTTTGGATGCACAGCTTTGCTCTTGCAAGGAGGCTCCTTATTTGGGTTATGCCATTTGGGAGTTGTCAAGGCGTTGTACTTCAAGGGCTTGTTGCCTCGAATTATCTGTGGAAGTGCTGTTGGAGCAGCTGTGGCGTCCTTGATTTGTACCTTGAACAACGATGAGTTGATTCCAATTTTAATATCGATTTCTGATGTCATGAAGGATATCGACTCATTAAACCACGATGTGGATGAAAGGTATGGGAATGTCATAGAAAATGTGGTCAAAAAGGGCTATTCGGAAGACATATTGATTTTTTTGAAATTTGTAAGAGACACCATAGGAGACTTAACATTTGAAGAAGCATACTTGAAAACAGAAAAGGTGTTGAACATAATCGTCCACCCCACCAATCATGCCATCCCCTCTTTGTTGAATTATATCACGTCTCCCAATGTTATCATTTGGACTGCCATCTATGCCTCCATTGGTACTGGTGTTTTATCCGATAATGTCCAGCTCTACGTTAAGGACTTCAACAACAACATAGTTCCCAAAATCCCCTTAAATGTGAAGTACTTGAAACCTCAAGATGTAAGCTACCTGAGGGGATACTTCAAAACCAAGACCGATTTCACCAAGAATGATAACTCACAAAACGTCGATTCCCATGAGCAAGAAGAACCTATAGACGAGTATCATTACTTCCATTCCAAGGAAAACTCTCCATATACTAGACTCACCGAGCTCTTTAATGTTAATCATTTTATCATTAGTTTGGCCAGACCATATTTGGCTCCCCTTATCAGTAATGATTTGAAACATTACCACTCATATGGCAAAGTTCGCTACGAGAGAGGACGAAAGTCTTCGTCTACAGGCTTATACTTGATGAAGTCGGACTCCTCAGCCAATGAAGCAGATACAGATGCAGAAAATAATGATTTGCCAATAGGTAAAGCAATTGTGGAAGATAGATACACGAAAGATACTAAGACCCACGGATTCAAATTGATCAAAACCTTGATTGGCATGGAGATCCAGCATCGATTGATTGTGATGAACAAGCTAGGGATGTTGAATGAGGTAATGAAGCGTTTTTTCATTGATGAAAAGCCTTCCTCTCTCCAGACTTTGTCCAGTATCAGAGAAGTGACGATTGTACCCGAACTCAAATATTTGGTGAAAGATTTTGGTCGGGTCTTTGACGTTCACAAGACTATGGAAAATATTCCCTATTGGGTGTTGGTTGGTGAGCGGTCGGTATGGCCATTATTCCCCATGCTTTGGACTCGATGTGCAATTGAGTTTTTGTTAGACGATTTGTACAATCTTCACCGGAAACGAGGACAATAGGAAATGGATGGGTATACATGGGAATAAGGAATCACAAGGAAATAGATAATAGATCCCCACTTGATAGTAGTGGAATAGAGAACGTTATAGATGCAAACCATGTCACGACTACCAAATGTCACTGGCATTATTTATTCACATCCTAAGAATTCAAAGTATTGGGAATACCAATTTCAAAGGAATGGTAACTTTTTAATGCAACATTGTAGAATGTCATCCTAATTGATGAAGTGAATTGTAGCGAAATACCACAAGCTATTAGTTCCGAAGATGTTGGTGACACCAAGATGATTTTCATCTTAATTATATTGGATAAACAGGTATAATCCTTCAAGCATCATCTATAGAAAAGCTTCACGTTTGAATCTTTGGTGACATGGTAGATATATTCATTTTCGATGATTCTCAAGCCAGGAACAACCGATTCAATAGGAACCGAGCCTCGTGAGATGGTCAAGCTTCCTGTGATATCGTTTGCCCTTCCAGTAACTAAGGGTTGTAAATTTAAATTCAAGTGGGATCTGTGGTACAATTTTACCAAAAAATCTGCTACTTGGAAGGCCGGGTCTTCAGATGAAGTGGCATGCAAATTGATGATTTGAGGGGTGTCCTTAGCACTGACCACCACCAAATGGTTTGTAATTCTGTTGATTCTTTGGATCGAGTTCAAGAGCTCGTTTGGGGTTATGGCTCCTGATTGCAAGAGGAGCTCAACACCCTCGAGAAACACGACTTTTCTGGTTCCAGCGGAGCCCACTTCAGCCAAGATTTTGTCAAAGAGTGCATCCACATACTTGGCAGGATTGGTAAGATCCTTAATGGTTTTGGTGAACAAATCGGTGAAATAGTCGAGATAATGAAAGTGAGACATATGGGTCAAATCCAAGCCGTTTTTCTTACAATTTTGAACGTAAAACTCTTTGGAGTGGAGAAAAGATACAAAGAATACCTCTGAGCGCTTGGTGGACTTCATATTGAGATCATGGTTGACCAAACTGGCGGTTCCATTCAACCCGTTTTCGATCAAACAATTCACAAGCCATGAGGGCGACGTACCTTGGACATGCGATATCACCGACATGGTGGAGTTGGTGGCACCGAGGAGCTTGTCGGAAAGGAGCGAATTGTCCTGGAAGAAGATCAAGTCTTGTTGTTGGGAAGTCATTAGTGTGATGAGTTGGTGGGAGTGCACACTATTTGATGAGAGTTGGTTATATGAATAGTGGGCGAAAGGGTTTTTCGACTCAAGTTTTTCATGGAGGGAAATCTTCTACCAAATATTGTACTGTGACTGTAATTGGCTTTCATTATAACGTAGAATCTAGTGAAAATTTTGGAGAGAATTTCAAATTAACAATTGGACACTTTCTAAAGATTGTCGTACTACTACAAAGTATAAGCTATTCCTTCATCTATAAAGTATTTCTTAATCCAAAAACTTATCCATTCAACGAAATGAAATCAATTAATCGCAATCACTTCAGATGGGCCTATAATTGAATCTTATTTATTATTACCCTGAATATCAATTATTCATCTCATTACTTATTCTTTTCATCTCCATTGATTATTTGTCAAGACTATTTGTAGGTCACACACAAGGAGAGAATATCTTTGGTTGTAAAAATCAGTAGCAGTGCCGTTCTGATCTCGAAAAACATTGCACTGCCGTTGAAATTGATCTTATTTTTGGAAAGCAAAGGCTCTGGGGAGGAAAATGCTATACAGTCTCTTATTTGTATGATTCTAGGGATGCGATTGGGTTCAATTGAACCCACCAAAGTTGACGGTATTCCATGATACAGTCTAATTTTGGACAATCTAAAGAATAATAGTTATGAATGATAGATCTCGCAAAATTTATATTGTCGAGACGAAGTTTGAGGTGTTCTTAGAGTAACCTATTTCTCAGTTTCCATGATTCCTTTTCGAGTAATGCTCTAGCAACTGGGCTTCACTCAACTTTCTGGCCAGTTTTATCAACTCCTTCCATTCATCATCAGTGCTATTGGCACTCACACTTTTGATAAGATCCACTATAAGGCCCACGTAATCGTGTCTTCTCAAGTCGTTTTCCTGCTTCTGTCTTTCTCTCTTGGCCAATTCATTATACATCTCGTGGGAATCATTGATTTTTTTGTAATATTGAAATTTATCGTTGGTGACTGCCAATAATGAGAACCTTAACTCATTTTGATCATACTTTTCGATTCTTTGCAGTATAACTTGGGAAACCTTCTCATAGAACTCATCATTGGTATCACAAGGAACGTGTCTTATTGGATATGATTTTAATCCGTCCAACTCGTAGATATACCCATTCTTCTTGATGTACCCCACGTAATGAAACAAGCCGTTATTTTTATCGTCATAGTCCTGAGGGGGTTTATTTTCCTTCTGTATCTCCAAGCCGTTGGGAGGTGAAAAGGAGTTATGAACAGATCTAATCAAGTCACTATTTGAGATGGTTTCACCAGTCATTTCACTATTGAAACCGGTTACAAATGACTTGAAGTTGGATAATTCGGGACCTAGATCTATCTCTTCTTTGTTCAAAAGCACATTCAACACGGCTACAGTTCCACAAGCATTCTGGATGGTTTGGTTGGCGAAGAAGATACCTTTTTCTTGATAGTCTTTGTCGTACTCTCCCACCAAAGGAATATTGCCATTGCTGGCAGCCTCTCTGTCGACCCTACTATATTTGAAAAGGAAAATGAGTCCATGTACGGGGTCTAGGGATTTGATGGATTCTGGAATGGCATATGTATTGATGAACTCGACATCTTTCACTTGTAACTTTTCCACAAGCTCCGTGAAGACTCCCTGACGTTAGTGGTGGTGATGGCGGTGGTGATACTTACTTCATCGGAGTCAATCGTGTTCCAACCTTCACTCATGGGATAATCAACGGCAAATAATTGGTGAGAATCAATGGCAAAAGTCGTGAGAAACAAGGAGATATAGTGAGTTAAAAGCAGTTGTGCAAAAGACGAGTAAACTGAGAAATTAGCGACTCAACTCAAGACAACACAGGAAAATTGATGAGAATAGCGATTATCTAAATGCAGCAATTCAAAGATTTAGCGTCACCAAATAGCGAAGTGGGCAACGCCTACACAATCCTAACTTATTATACTGTGCAATACTGTAGGGCTTCAATCATCAATTGCTAAGTCCAATCATGATTCTGATACTGATTTTAGCAGTGGTAAGAAAGAACGACTTTGGATCATTTTCAGCACATTTTTATAAAAAGCGTAAGTTGTCAAGGGTTACTCTCTAACAATTTGGTAGTAATAGCCTAACTAATCCAATGACTAAGCTATTAAAATTAGCTCGTCTCTGGGAAAAAAAACCATCAACGGTCTTTACAACTGAAAAAATTGTAATAATATAAATAGATATAGTAATTGTCTGGATTTCCTATAGTATAACCAGAAAATTCAAAAAAGCAAATGGTTTTAACTTCTTTTTTTTTGATTTTTTAGTTTTGTATGTATTGTGCCAGAACAAGCTCCATAAATAACCAAGTAATGAGACTTATTCAAGGTTAAGAACTTATCTGCTGAAAGCAATTAGCGTTAGTACTTGGGTGTAAGAGATAGCTAGTTGAAAAGAGCTCAAAAATTTATAGGCTGAACACCATACTATCGTTTCAGCTATTTTACATTCAATAAAAAGTCAATGGAAACAAAAAAATGCGCAAACCCGGAATCGAACCGGGGGCCCAACGATGGCAACGTTGGATTTTACCACTAAACCATTTGCGCAAG